>JAPQRQ010000005.1:6073543-6087540 GCA_037367365.1 Apogon talboti | reverse complement strand
TGAACGGGACGGTAGAACACTGCTGCATTGTCCAGGTCACATGGTCTTGTGTCCACTGCAAACGGTCATGGCGGTGTCTTGGTGTCAGTGGAGTCACGTGCAACGGTCGTCTGGTGTGCTGTTACTCCCATTAAGTTGGAAATTCTTTTGTTATAAGATGTTCAATTACTGCCCCCTAGCAGATGGGCATGAGATAGGTTTCGTTTTCTTAGCACATGCTTCAGTCTACCATGGTCAGCTCACAGTGCAGCACGGTGAACACTTCCTTCGCTAGTTTTCTAGCCTTGGAGTATCTTTGTCCGTAAATGAAGCAATGTTTTTTATGTTGAAATGTTCCTTTGCTTTAGGAAATCATAAATTTTGTCAAATGTGAGCACTCAATCATACCTGTGAATGTTAGCTACTGTTTTGCTTCTGTGTAGTGGCTGCATATATTATTTAGGCTAAATGTCTCTACTTAGTTCAATATTAGCTTGTGAAAGTGCAGTTGCTAAGGTTAAAAAATGTAATTCAGGGCAATTTTTTGTAATAAGGTATAAGTTTATGAGTACTCACAAATGTTGCTGTCTATATTATATTGTGTATGGAAAATACTGTGGACACAACTTATGAAGAATTTATTAACACACAGTTGTGTGTGTTTTGTTTCAGTTTTACAAAGAAAGAAAGAAAGAGAGATCTATGTACTGTCTAAGAGTACGTCGTAAAGGCACATCTACGCCGTCTGTTTGGTAGTCATCTTTTTTGTTCGCTATCTGTCTAGCTGTGGTTGTTAACACCATCGTGAGGACAGAATATCTGGCATTCAAGCCAAAGTGGTGAAGTCGGTGGCGAAAGGTTTGTCTGGAAACCCTAGTACCCCTCACTTCTCGTAAACGCTGTTTTCCAAACCTTGAAAAGTCTGTTTTGTCCAAAAGTCTTAATAAATTATAGAAAAAAATTATTTCAAAGTTGAATTTTAGAGTATGCTCAAAGGCACATAATCATGTAAGATCAGAAACACATGAAGAAAGCATCTAAAAACACTTGATCTGATTTCACTAACCGGTCGGTACTGGAATGATTCTAGTGAAAGTTGTTTGTGTGATATCCACACACTTTTGTGATTTTCATATGTTTTGAAAACGTTTCTGTAAAACATAATTTTCTGCAAATTATTCATTCATTCATTCATTCATTCATACATGTATTCAAATTAACTTTTCTACTACACACAACAGGTACAATCTCAACCAAAACAGTTTTCACGCAAGTATAAAAGTACATAAAGTCAAGGTCTTGGGGAAAAAAGTAGTAGTTTTGAAAAAGTCTGGTTAGACGAACTGCAAAAACTTTCTGCTGAATGATTTTGCCTCTAAGTTGAACACGTTCTACCATGCTAGAGATGAAATAGTAATGCAAATACAGTAGTAATAAACAATTTCCTCCATGATTTTTCAGAGGAGGTAGAGCCTTCCTTGTTGCCTTAGAGCAATCGCCTCTGTCAAGGTGGTATATAAAAAGTAATTAATGGGAGCATAGGGGCAAATTTGCTGCTGCCCAGACCTTGTATCTCCTAACTAGCGTGGGAAGACTGTGCAACCTTCACTTTTAATAAAATACAAGTCAGGAAGGGATTTTAAACATGTTATTGAGATGAAGAGATGTGGTAATTACCTGACCTACACATTTGACCCTTGCTTTGGAAAAAAACATTAAAGCATATCCTAATATGAAAACTATACATCTATTGAAATGTGCACAGGTTCACCTTGAGGTTTTGAGATTCATGTGGTATTTAGTTAAATGTGTTGTTAATGAAAGGGTGCCTAAATGGCCTTGTCTTTTCCGACTTGGTTCTTTTTTTATGGTTTAGTTTTGGTCATGGTCTTGAAATTACTACTCACAAATGCACTGATCCTCTCGTACTCACATCTACCTCTGATTCAGCAGCCTTTTCTCTCCACTTCAGTGCACTTGTTGATACATGGGATGTCTGAAACGTGTGTGCATACATTTTATCATAAACACCTTTCTACTGGTCTAAGGGTTTGTTATTAAAGCAATGCAATCAAACACATGTCTGTCATCAAGGCATGTGGGAGCAATGCTTCAGTGTTTTTGCGATGTCTGAGCTACTGAAAGAAATACCACTCAGAAGAGAAAGGATAGTGTTTATATAAAATAATAATTGAAAATATTGGATATTTATATCATAATTATATGTGGCATTGATATTGTTAGGTTTGCAAGTGTTTTGAAATCCATTAATAGAATAGAATAGAATAGAATAGAATAGAATAGAAGAGAAGAGAAGAGAAGAGAAGAGAAGAGAAGAGAAGAGAAGAGAAGAGATCTTTATTGTCACTGTCACAGGAACAATGAAAATTTGTTTAGCAGCTCTTCTCTTTAGGAGCAAGAAAACAGTGGAAAAAAGGATTGTATAAAAATATCACACAAGTACTGAAAAGTGTAAACAATGTATGAAAGCTACAAGATAAAAATTAAATATGCGTGTACTACTAAAGTACTACAAAACAATGAATATCCACAAAAAACTAATTCTATATTTATCATTTATTTATCACCATTCTTCTGAGTCTGTCAGCATTAAAACTGGTTTAACATGCAGGTGCTCATGTGATCGTGTGTCTTCCTGAAAATGTCTTCATATCAGTTTGTTATGTCTATATTGAAAAAAACCAGCAAAGGGAAAATATGTCAGTCAAAAATGTTACAGTTTATTATCTGAGAATGACTATGTGAAAACAAGGGTTTTTCAGTGTTCGCGATATATGCACTTGCACAATGTGAGCACAATAAAAGGCTCAACGTGTGACCTTTAAGGCCTCTGGAGGCCTTAAAGACATGCTTTTTTTCTACTTTATTGTAGTTTTATCCAGTTCCATGATACATCTGAAAGAGACTTGTGCTTAAAATCACAGCTCCGGGATAGCAGACTCCATGTTTAACAGGTTAATGACCGAATCAAAAGTAGACCCACAGGACATCACTGTCCTTTTTCTTAGGTCTTATAAATACAATAATACTGGAAGATACCATGATTTGCTAACTAAAAGTCACCAAATTATGCTATTTTGCAACAGATGCCTACAACTATATTTACTACAATGAGTTCTTCCAATACAGATTATTAATTAACACACAGAGTCATGATGTTTCCATTTAAAAGCATAATAATTACAAATAATTAAAATGACTAATTGACTAAACTAAAGTTTTTACAAATAAAATCCTTGAAATGACAAATTATAGCTTATGTTATGGTAACAACATTAAGGAATTGAACAGAATGTTTTATTTTGACATTACATTAATTATTTGACAACATTGGTGTTTCCCAATGCCAAGAATCAATCTTTATGATCTTTTTAATCCAAGTTATATTTTTATTTTATTCAGACTCAACAAAGAAAAATGTAGTAGCTATTTCATTATGAAAACACAATGGAACTCCAATGGAGGACATCATTCTTTTTCGGTTGCTAATGTTCTGACATGAGTTTTTAAGAACAGAGATGCCAGTCACATAAATGGCTTCACCCTGTTTGCACAGGAACAAACAGAGAAAAGAAGGGTCATGTTCAGATTGATGCTGTGAGAGGGAAGGTGAGTGAGTGGCATCAGAGCAGAGGGATGAGCTTTCAGCATAGATTCATTCTCATTACTCCACTGCCTGGAAATCCAGCCCCAATTTTCTGTTCGATTAAATGTGTCATTCAGACTATATGTCAGTCCCAATTTCCTTCTCCGTCTCTCCCCTGTTTTCACCCATCTTTGATCTTATCTGTTTGCACAAATGAGACTAAATCCTTCGTTCCTGCAGTAAAGTATGTTTACACTCGAGGTTTGCCATTGGAAAGGCTTCAGGAGCCTCTCAGTCAAACACATTTTAGCAAGCTTTCATTCCTGGGATCCTACTTTATCCCGGTGTAATACTTTGAGTAAACCAGCTCGATGAGAAAGCTTTTTTTTTTTTTTACAAAGGAAAAATGGAAAGTCTTAACCATCTTGAATGCAATTGGATACTTCCTGCTTTTACAATCATCCGAGGATGTCCATGTAAAATATGACTCTTTGATGGAGAGGTAATTGAACTTCAGTGTGAAACCTCTGTTCTTTCTGGCTTTGAGTTGGCCATGGCTCAGGAGGTAGAGCGGGTTGTCCAAGAAACAAAGGGTCGGCGGTTCAAATCCTGCTCTGTCCTAGTCGTATGCCCTTGTGTCCTTAGGCAAGACACTCCCCCCCTTGCCTCCAGTGTCACCCACACTGGTGTATGAACGCGTATGAATGTTCGGTGGTGGTGAGAGGGGCTGTTTGGTACAAATTGGCAGCCATGCGTCCATCAGCCTGCCCCAGGGCAACTGTGGATACAACCACCAGAGTGAGTGATAGAATAATAGATCAATAATGTAAAGCACTTTGGGTGCCTTGAAAAACGCTATAGAAATCTAATGCATTATTATTATTATTTTGTATTTGTCATAAGATATTTCTTCATTAACACTATTGTTGTCAGTAGCATGTACAATATTAGATTTACTTTACTGATAGTCTGCTTTTATCTTTAATTTTTTTAAAATATATTTCTCATATTCTATAACAGACTAATGTTATATCTGTTACTTATTATTTCATTCTTTTGTGTTATGCATTTTTGTTGAGCCACTACATCTGATTCTATAATTTCCTTGAAGATTTGGCTAAATGGGGCGGTGGAGGTAGAGCGGGTTGTCCAATAACTGAAGGGTTGGTGGTTCGAATCCCGCTCTGTCCTAGTCATTCATTCATATATTATTATATCATTCATTCATATACCATTCATTCAATAGTGTGTCATTCACACTATTGTGTGTTGGACAAGACACTTCACCCCCCTTGCCTCCAGTGCTGCTACTGTATGAATATGAATGTTTGGTGGTGGTCGGAGGGGCCTGCCCCAGGCAGCTGTGGCTACAAATGTAGTTTACCACCACCAGAGTGAGAATGTGAGAGAAAATGAATAATGGATCAATAATGTAAAGCGCTTTGGGTGCCTTAAAAAGCACTATAGAAATCTAAACCATTATTATATTATTATTAAAACTAATAAGTCACCTACCACCTACCAAATGGCATAAACTGGGCAGATCCTCCTTGGTGGTCACTGTGTTTGCAGTATATCCATATTGGGAGCCAAATGTAGTCTATTAAAATGCAGTGTAGTAGAAGTCTAATGTACCATCATGGACAGTACTTGCAGGGTTTTTCCTGCATAGAGAATTAGAAGGGAAATTTTGTGCCTTCTACAGCTCTGAGCACAACTCTGATGGGTGTTTGCATGGAAAACACTATTTTCTATTTGTACTCAGTGGATGATTACACCAGTGTTGTGTTGCTGTAATTTTAACAGAATGGAAATGTTGCTTTACTGGTGAAGGTTGGATACTTAGAAACTTTTTATCAGGTGCCAGAGGGCTTTCTTTTCTACCTAAACTGTAGAACCGGGGTTAATCAGTAAAGCTGTGATCACAGTAACTGACATACATACTCATTTGGCCTGGTTGAAGAAGTGTTTGGTAAAGTAACAGGAAATCTGGTCATCACTACTGAGGTCTCTGAAAGTATATTGTTTGTGAAAAGCCAAAGCCAATTAAAGATACAGTACATGTGATCAAGATGGAAATTTACTAGACTTATTGGAGTTGATTATAAATGCTGTTCTCTTCCATCCCATCATCGAGCACCAACATAAGCCACTATTTGTTTGTTATTCTGCGTCCTCTTGGTTCAATCTGCAGCAGAAAATTGCCTCACAAAAAGCACAACAAAAGCCTCTTTTACGCAGAGATCCCGGAAAAAAGGTGAGATGGTGATCCCACCTTTTTTCCACCATTGACTGATTTCCACAGCCAAGCCAAAGGAGTAACAGAGGTGAGACAGGATGGACTTTTACACAGCGGACCTGCGTTCTGGAATCAAAGGGGCGGTGACGCAGAGTATACTGCGATGTATAACTTCTGCATTGGAAGTACCCCGTGCATAGCAGTGTTGGTTTTCAAAACAACAAAACAACATCTTCTTAGTTAACCGTTCCAGAGTCGGCCCATCTTTCACCGTTCCACAAATGTTAGCATGGATAGAGTCCTCCACTCGAAGTGACAACAGCTCACGGATCTCGGCGTCTCCCCAGTTCGACATCTGTCTGGTCACGTTGATATGTTTGTTTACTGTACACGGTTTGTTTAAATCCCCCCAGTGTGGAGGTCTCACACGCAATACGTCATCAAAATGTCACACCTTGGTTACGGAATGAGAGGTGTTCCTTTTACTCAGCGTTCTGGAATCATGACTCCACCTTTATCAGGGCTCTGTTACTACCTCCAGAGGTGTTACAGAGGTGGGACCAAATGATCCACCATTTCATTTACACAGACGTCATTCCGGAATAAAGGTGAAATATTCCTGGAACAGAAGTGCTGTGTAAAAGGGGCTACAGATTTCAAAGTTGAAGATATGGTGGAAGTAAGTTTGATGTCTTCATCTGCACACGAACAAAATGGAAGTTTTATAAAATTCTGTGTTTTTCACAGATATAAATTCTTAAACTATTTCTGTGGTTACTCTCTGGAGTGTTGCCATGATAACCATTCTGGGAGTCGGCGTCCCCTGTTTACATACCGCAACAACAAAATTTATTTTGCTTTTTTTTTTTTTTAATTACCCACTGAACAGCACAATACAATATGTTTGTGAGTTTTAGAGGTTTTATCTTTTCACTTTTTCAATCTTCTTTATTCCCTGGCTCTAACTGCATAGTTTAGAAACAGTTAACAAAGTGCTATTCACCGTATTATTGACGTTTTAGTTACAGTGATGTTCCAAATATTTCAGATATATGCCAGCCTTGGTATTTCACTGCTCTGTGGTGTAGACTAATGAACCCACAGCTCAGCTCTAGCATCTTCTTGAGCTAATGATGAACAATGTAAACACTATAATGGTCTGTGCATTTCATGACCCGTCAAGTCACCGGGGTCGTAGGTTAAATGTCGTGCTCTGACTCATTTTCTCATTTCCTCTGTGCCAGGCTTCACATGAAGGGTCTCAGCAGCTGTTTGTCAGGGCTAAAACAGGGAGGTACTGTGGGACAAAGGGGCTCACATGCACAGCGTAAAACAGATCTGGCTTTTCAGACATGTTGCTGTGGTGACAGGCCTGATGTCACCGATCTGAAATAGTTAATGATGAAATAGTGAGCACAGCTTGAAACTGATCCTGGACTTTGTACTCTGGCAGTGCAATACGGAACTAGACACGATGACGGCCCATGGCAGAGGAAGGAGATCTTAAAACTTTAACATGAGATGGATCCATTTTGTCTGAAGTCAGCTGGTGCTTGACACAGACATTTTGATTTGTTCAGTTGCACAGGTTTTAATAGGAATGAATAAAAAGTACCCTGAACATTTGACTGACTGATTGAATTGGAAGTAATAAAAAGGAGCCTGCTTTCTTTCCTAGGACCAAACCATTGTGCTAAATATTCTTTGGCTTTTAAACCAGATTAAGAATTGGCATTTTGGTATTTTTATTTTTATTTATTTCATCTTATTTTATTCCACTTGTGTAAGATTTTTATTATTGTTTTTTTTTATTGTTATTATTATTATTGATTTATATTCCTCCGTGAATCTGTGCAGCACTTTGGTCAACGTCTGTTGTTTTTAAATGTATTTTATAAATAAAATTGACTTGACTTTACTTGACTTATGACGTTGGTCTTTAAAGTTCCGTTCTCAGTTGACCTCTAGTCCACAGCTTCTTGTGGTTTTCTCCTGCAGATGCCAATGCCATTGGTTTTGATTAATAGTTGCGCATTGAATTTCCAGTTGGTAGGCTGTAGCACCATCAGGTCACATTTTGGAAGTTATCTCCACCACAGCTGCTATTTTTAATGTACTGTTCAAGTAGACAAGGTAAACACATACTCACAGAATTAGATTACATCTGATACATCTGATTAAAATAAAGATTCCGTCCTTGCTTTGTTTATGTTTTTTCATTCACAAAAGTGGTGATGATGGTAGGGTTGAGGTTATAAACTACTGTTTTTTTATATGTGTTTCTTTAAATAAGATAACTATCTTTTCCAGTTGCATATTTTCATGTTTTACTCATTTACAGAATTTTGCAGTAGTCATACAGTTACATTTCAATACTGGTTCGCGTCATCTCTGCCGTTCTCCATGTCTCCACCTAAGGTCATCATAGGAACAGAAATACACTGCCCAGTCAACTAAAATGCAGCATTTATGCAATGTAAGTGTAAATGTCCCAATAATTCCATCCATCATTACATTCATTTTTCACCTAGATCTTGTACTGATGACAGTAGAGTCAGATCACTGCGTAAAGGCTTCTCCAGTACATCAGAAATGATCTCAATGATATTCAGGTCTGGACTCTGTGGTGACCAATCCATGTGTGAAAGTGATGTTTCATGCTCAACTATTTCACAATTTGAGTCTGACGAATCCTGATTTTTTTCATCTTTGAATATGTCAGAATCTATTGATGGTCATTCAGTACATTCAGGTTCAGCTGACCTCATTTTATGGACATATATGTTGCTGTACCTAGACCTGAACTACTGAAAGAACCCTAGATCATAACGCTGCCCCCACAAGCTTGTACTGTAGGCACTAGGCATGATGGGTAATCACTCCATCCTCCTCTCTTCTCACCCTGATCCGCCCATTACTCTAGACTCACATGACCTTTTTCCATTGAAACACAGTCCAATCTTTATGCTGTCTATCAAACTGATGATAGAAGCTGCTCACTACATCAGTTTGGGTTAGAGGACATGTAGATGAAACATGTCATGGATGTCTTAACAAAAAACTATTCATTCATCATGGTTTATTTTTTATTTGCTTATATGTGTTGTAGGTCTTCAGAATATGAGGGAAATCTGCAATGTGTAAAAAAATATTGGTCAATATTATGATGGTGATATGACTTGCACTTCAAACAAAACAAAACAGTACACAGTACACAGTACAAACACTTCCACCAAATCAACACCAGTGAACTTCAGGGTATCTGACAGCTGGCAGGGGCTTCCACCTGGATGACCAAATGGGTCAAATGTTTGCACTGACATATTTGGCTACACAGCATGTGTTGCTCATGTTCATACTAATGTTTTCCATGACTGTCCTCCCAGGAGCACAAAGTGTAGTGTTTGTCAGATGAGCATTCAACTTCCATCTTTAGTGTCACTTTAAACCTTTTTTTTGCAGTTCATTCAAGTTGTGGAAGAACAATAATTGGTCAGTTTTTCAATACACTGCTTTATCTCATAGCTGTCTCACAGCAAGAATTTCTGGCCTTATGTGAACCAATGAAAAGGTAAAAATAGAGTTATAATGAAAGCCTTAGACAGGGAAGTGATGTGACAAAAATGTTGACCTTTAGTGAATCAGAAGGCAAGTTGGTCTCATTATAGAGCAATAGATAAAGTGTATATACTGTATAGAAATGTCCTCATTGTTAAACCTCAGAGACATGGTCCGGAAAAGGATAGAAACACATTGAAAGGAACCGTATACATGGAAAAAAATGAAATAAAATATATATACGTGTGTGTGTGTGTATATATATATATATATATATATATAAATTTTCCCCCCTCAACACTCATATAAGAAAACACACAGTAGCACTTGTGATTTCCTAGTCAGACTCACTTGTTCACTGCCCTATCCTTCCTCAGACTCACTCACCCACACAGTATCCCGCCTCAGCCCTCCTGCTGCACTGATAAGTGATGCATCGGCAATTCAACATCGCTTCAAATCTCAGCACACATTAATCAACGTCTCCAACACATGAAGCTTGTTTTTTTTCCCCCTCTTTACATCAAATCATTTTTGCCTTTAACAACAGGCGAGGTATTGAGCTGTGCTCTCAATCTGTTGGCTCTGTCCATGGCAATTTATTACTATCTTGTATGCATCTCTGCATAGGCACTGCTAATAAAGAAGGAAAATATGTGTTGACGTCTGGCAGGAAGAGTAACAGGGCCAACGTCATACCTTTTTATCCTGACTGCAGAAAGTATTTGACAAATTAATGAAGAAAACGTGAAAATGATTCCTTACTTCAACTTGGAACTGCAGTTTATTGTGAAGATCACTTCAACTTTTAATCAGATGAAACAAATTATTCGACAAACTATTTCCCCTTCAGTCTGATGAGCATATTTCTTAGTGATTCTTTAAACTCTCTCACAGAAATAGGATTAATTAATTAAAGTGACATTGTTGATCTAAGTGTTAGTTGAACAAAACAAGACCACTTTTGACTTGATTTTGAAGGACAAGTTATTTGAAGTGTTATTTAATTAAGATAAGATGATGCAGTTTTTGAGTCAGACCGTTGCCCCACATAAACTGTAAACATATGCCAAACCCCAATACAAACATGCTATAAATACACCCAGCGAGCCATACCATAAATACATACATTCTAACAAGGATAAGACAGATGAATGTTTGCTTATGATTCTCCCATCAGGACTAGTAGTAGATCCTAGTGTCTTTCTTTGACGCTTTGTGTAGTTTTTATGAATTTATAGCTTCATCTCTACTCCAGACTCTTACTGCATTAAAGGATTACAGGGACCAGGGTTCAGGATTACAGAGATAAATGATCCTTCACATCCAGATACTGTAGCACAGACAGGGAGGAAGTCAAACCCCGTATTACCCACTTCATATCTCAATTATCGCCATACAAATGTGCAAATGTGAAATGATGTGTGGACTGTAGTGTGTTATCGTTTCAGGGTGATGTTCTTCATGAGCTCTTCAGTTGGTACGTAAATGTGTGATTGTGTTTGTAAGTAGTGCACTTTACTGTTACACAAGTGCAGTTTAAAATATATGATCAGCAGTTTTTATCCATGTTTGTATGGTTTGTTGCAAGTACATGTTTACTAAAGTTTCTCTTCTTTTTATGATAGGCTTTTATGATAATTGAGGATTAGAGATCATTGTTAAAAGTTAGGGCTGTGCAACCTTAATATAGTATTAATGTTGCCTTGCATAAATCAGTCCCTCCAGACAAATACGGGCAAAAATCCTTGATTGTGCGATGGAATATGCAGGGTTTTTATGTCATTTTATGCGGTGAAATTTGGCAAAACATGCAAAGTTGTGAAAATATGCAGGAACTGGAAAAACGTGTTTCAATGAAAAACACTGATTCTTCTCCTACACCCTGTTCTAACTAGGCTACTACTAAATGAAAAATGTCTAATTACATCCTATGATTTGCAAACATACAGAAGTAAGTATACATTGCATCACAGAAACGTCTGGTTCTGTTTTAGTTCTTTATTTTCTAAGCATGAATCAAACATGGCTTTAACATTCATGAATCACAGCTGTCAAAAATAAAATAACTGCTTCCTGCATCACAAAAGTGAGGTAGAACAGGTCATCTGTTTCAAGGCTATTATAGTCTTTATGTTCATATAACAGTATTATCGCTGCAGCAGAAACCATTTTCAAATGTTTCACACTGGTAAAGTGGTTCCAGCGTTGATGTTCTCTGATGTTCCAACGTAGTTACATGGAGAGTAAAATAGTATGAACCTGCTTTCCTGTAGGACATTGGGTACTGGTTTGATCTGTCTTTTGCAGATATTTTTGTCAGTCAAATGAGCTGTATTTTTCATCATCTTTCAGGATTTTTTCTGAGGTTCGTGGTTAGTTTACCTTCGATGGATGCGCGAGCCGATGACGTTGTGCATCACATATTACATCACTGTCCCGTGTCAGTTACAATGTAATATTTTTTAAACTTTATGCAGAAAAATGCAGGGATTATGAAATCATGTGGGCCCTGCATATTTCATGTATTTTGTGTGGAAATATGCTATTATTGCAGTGAATATGCACCCTTTGTGAAAAAATTAGGACCCCCCGCATAATGTGTGCTACTTGCTTGGTTATGCATTGAATTATGTGATCACATAATTTTGTTTTCCTGGAGGGACTGGAGGTAAATGGACTGCACTTATATAGGGCTTTTCCACACCTTCAAGGTGGCCAAAGCGCTTCACAATGCCTCTCATTCACACATACACTCATACACCAGTGGGCGGCTGCTGCCATGCAAGGAGTTGCCAGGCTCCACTGGGAGCAATTTAGGGTTCAGTGTCTTGCCCAAGGACACTTCGACATGTGGACAGTTTGAGCCAGGATTTGAACCGCCAACCCTTCGGTCATTGGACAACCCGTTCTACCAACTGAGCCTCAGCTGCTAGGTGGAAAAGGCTAACAAACAGTGGATTCTTAAAGTCAAATATTATGACCCATATGTCTAATTACAATAATTTGTAATAGGGAAAAGTTGATTAAAGGGGCTAAAACCATCAACAAATTAATGCCATGAATCCACAAACTGTATCATTCATTGAATTGAGTATAACACAAATTGTTTCCAGACGTCTGTATTCTGACATTACCAATTTTATACGTCCAACTTAAACTCATAGTCAGTTGAAGAAACCTAACACTGTGTCTTGTAATCATCATGTGCTGCATAAGTTGATAGTTTTTATTTTTACCCCGTTAGCTTAGCCCTGTTTTCAGAAAACCACAAATCCCCCTTTTTTCTGTGCGGTTTGTATTGTCAGTAGTTGCACTACACATCAAATTACTATTTTACTCCTTTTTATTTTTGGTTTATTTTCCATCAAAGCCAGTATTTCCAGTTTCGAAGTCTAATATTAGCCACCAGACACTACTGGCACCAACTTTTGCTGATACCTGTAAGTCCTGAAGATTCAGCTGAAATTTGGGGTTAAGTTGTACAACGTTTCAAGCTGAGAGGAGGAGAACTGACTGCTGTTTCAGTGGGTGGTACATCAGAGTGAGGTTCAGGAGGCTAATCGTTCCCTGTGAATTGTGTCAGGGCAGCCTTGTCTCCAGTAAATGATGAATGTCGTCTTATTGACAGCGGTATTGTTCAGTTCTAGAGATTGATTGAACACTGCACAACTGCCAGTAGAAAGGCGGGAGCATGAGGGTTTGTCACAGCAGTGAACTGGACAGAACATGGATTTCTAATATATAATGTATAAAGATGACAAGGAAACTGGGAGAAATGTGTGAGGTGAGTCTGAGCTCTTACTGAGACGTAAACTTCATCAGTCAAATCTGTATATTGACTTCAGTGTCAGAAAAATGTATCAGTTCAGGAAGCGGTTTTACTTCTCAGAGCTGTTTAATGCTTTCACTCACAAAACTGAGTAATTTTTTTTATCTATGTTGAGTTAATTAAAAGTCATTTATTTAGTGTGTGGGCCTGTAATAGTGGGCTGCACACGCTGAGATGGAAATGTTTGAGTGTTTACGAAAATGTCGGGTTCTGATAAATGATATTACCAATAAATGATATGTTGTTGCCTCTGAGCCTGCAGTTTGGGAGGTCAGACTTTTTCTTGTTTTTATTGAGCTAAAATCTTTTTCTAAGCTTCCTAGCAGTGAAAGTAGCTGCTCCAGTGCATGCTAGTTAGAAGTTATGAAGCACACATATGTTCTCTCTACACCCCCTCCACCCCCTAACCAACAGCTCGCGATATCTATATTTATACCCTCCCCCAAAAATGCTGCATGATTAATAAAGCTCAGGTGTTGAAGATGGAATCAGCAAACCTGGTGGGGCTTGTGCAAATGGGAAAAAGTCCACTTTCTTTTGTAGGCAGAAAGCCATAAAACAATATAAAAGTGTCTTATTTTTTAAAAGTGTCATCCATCTCCCATACTACTAGAAAAAAAACATGATTTTATAGTTTTTAAGTCATGTAAAAACACTAAGGACATCAAAACTCAGTGTTTGGGTTGTGCATATACTGTATTTTATTGTTGTTTTATTTTGTTATTCAGACTCTTACATCCGTGTACATGTTTTGTTTGCCAGTCACCTCTTTTTTCACCTCG
>JAPQRQ010000005.1:6036207-6047362 GCA_037367365.1 Apogon talboti | reverse complement strand
CTGTAGACCACATTGGACCTGAGATTGGTGACTCACTGTCCTCACTGGAACTGTTGCTGTCACTGTCTTGTAATGTGAAAGTGTGCAGAAATGACCAAAAATAGTCACTTAACTGATAAAGGGTTAAGAATATTATTTGCTGTAGTCCTTGCAACCAAAATAAAATCCAGGTGATGCGTCAAAACTCATGCAACGTTTTGAGATTTCAGAAATTGTTCAGATGACACATTTCCAAAAGTCCTCTAAGACTGAGCAGTTCCAAATCATTAGTAGAAAACAAACCTCAGAAACTTCACTGTTACCATCTTGCCATTTTTAAATGATTTTTAAATTAGGCCTTTTTTTTTCTTTCTGCAGGGAGAATTTTGTTTGATGTTCTGGCTAGATGCTTTTGTCGTGCAATCACAGTTAAGAAATGAATTACGATTCATGGCATGGCAATAAATCCTCAACTAAAATGTAGAGATTGTGCCATCCTTCCTGGTTCAATACTGTGTCTTATGTAGATATCTTAATGTTTCAACCAAAATTTCAGAAGATTTTCCAAAGAAAATTCACATATACAAGTGTCATACAAATATTAATAGCTACTTGTACTTCACTGTCACCATCATTGTTATAAATTTTGCTCATTATATATAGTATTTTAGATAATGACACATGATGTGACATGCAGGTTGAAGAGCTGATGGATAGTAGATGTATCCTGACAAAAACCTGTAGGTAGTTTTAGTTTTTACCTCTTGAACTGAATCTCTGCTCTGGATCATACCCTCCTGAGACCCAGCAATGCATTTTTGTCCTCTATAGGGGACAAGAGTTTCACAGCTTGATGTAAAAAAAACCAAAAATGCTATCCACTGCAAAGAACATCCCATAAAAAAATGTATCTGGAGGAAATTGTTGCGTCAAACTGTTTCCAATGAAGGCAATTATTTAATGTAAAAAAGCCAAAACTTTTATTTTCCGGGTCTCAGAAGAATATAACATGGTTTCAAACTCCTTGAGGAACATTTCTGTCTTCTTCATATATGGCGGTATGCCGCTGCTGTTTTCTGTGGAATCCTTCAGTTCATTTCTTACACATTGCAGTCTCATTTTGGGGGTTCACAAATGCATGCACCCTCAATTATTGGCCATATTAATACATTTTTAATTTTTAATTCTAATTCTTTATTTATATAAATGTTTATATAAATACCAAAAATGTCTTATTTCTCTCTTTATAATTAAACTTTTCACTCGCTTGTGTTTTTTTTCTACCTGTCTTTTTTCTGCACTTGCTTGTTTTATATTGCTGCTGTTAACTGTGAGATTTCTCCGTGGTGGGTTAAATACATCTTATCTTATCTTATCTTATCTTAGCATTTTTTCCTCTAATTTTCTCTGTTTCCAGTTGGGTTTTTAATGTTCAACGTGAAAATATGATGAAAACAAATAAGTGGACATTTGGATGGAAATGCATCCTAATGTTAGCATCTCTGCTAGACTGAATAATCTAACCTCCCTAATCGATTGCTTGAATCCTGTGAGTCAGGGAAGTGTGAACCATCAGACATGTGTGTTATTGGTCAGTCACAAATCCGTCATTGTGTCTATACCGCAAAGCAGTTAGCCCCACACTAGTTTATTGACAGCGTGTTACATAATTCCAGGATATTGAAGTCATCTCCCTGCTGCTATTTGAGGCCACCAACCTGTGAAATTGCCTGGTGGAACCTTAAGAATAACTATATCACCGTCATTACGCCTT
Source organism: Apogon talboti (assembly GCA_037367365.1). Taxonomy (NCBI): domain Eukaryota; kingdom Metazoa; phylum Chordata; class Actinopteri; order Kurtiformes; family Apogonidae; genus Apogon; species Apogon talboti. The sequence goes on along the minus strand of JAPQRQ010000005.1, from coordinate 6,045,609 downwards.
ATCTTATTAGGGACCAGGCGTATTTTTCTCCAGATTTCACGTCACTATCACTGAGTTTGTGACTGTAATAGACCAGAACAAAGGATGGAGAAGTGAGATACAGGCAGAGGAGAGGAAGAGAAAGATTTGTGGAGAGAGGGGAAACTCATGCAGAGTCTTTTAATTTAGTGTCTTTCATCTTCAGCTCCAACGACAAGGCGTGCGTTCATGACTCTTGATGTGTGTGTGAGGAAACCAGAGGGAGGCTTTTGCAAGTACGCAGCGTGATTGTGTGTATCTATTACTGGAACATTTTCATGTATGTGAGCGTCTGCCAGAGGCTCCAGGGTGCTACATGTGCGCACCTGCAAATACATACGACTGCATGAATCACCGCTAGCATGTGAGCTTTCAATTTTGGTGGTAATCAGCTTATGTCTGCGGAGACTAGCAGAGCACAGGAGGTGAATATTGTGTTGCGCGAGTGTGTGTTGGTGTATTTGTGAGCGCTTGCACTTTTTTAGCTTCGCGTTTGATGTCAGCTCATGTCTCTGTGGAGCAGCAGAGCCACAGGAGGTAGGGGCCTGCTGAGAGGCTGAAGGCAGGGGACAGCAAAAGACAGAGTTTTCCTTCATCTGTTTCTCACCTTCTCTCTGTTCGCCTCTCCACTCCTTTTTTCATCCGAATCATCAGTTCAGCTTCACATGTGGAAAAGCCTGTAACGAATGACCTGAAATTGAAAGTCGCACAGGTAAAACGTAGCAGGAAATTATGTGCGCTGGTGTCTCCGCGTATCAGCTTAAGCTCATACGCGGCACCAAACACAGCTGCGATTAGTCATTTGTCACATTAAGGTGGAAATCACTGCACTGATTTAAATAGGTCAAGAAAGTGAAGTCCGTATTAATCAACCTTGAGTCTATCCGACGGACGTCAAAGTCACTTTTTGTTGATCTTTGGGACAAAGATGGATTCCTGGTCTGTTTTGCTAATCCCGTCCAAAAGTAAGAATTAATAAATGTCCGCACACACTGTGTTACTCTGCAGGTTTGTGTGATTCATGGAAAATGTTAACAGCTGACATTTCTACTGATAAATAATCAGAAAAACCTCCCTTTTTTTTTTTTTTAAAACAACCCTATTTTGCTCTCTTCACTTTTACAGTTTTTCAGTTTTACTTTTAGTGGCTTACTTCTGCTTTCTATGTCTGTAATAAAAAGGGTTTCCTCAGCCATTTTCATTTATATAAGAGCAGTCCTAGTTAATTTAGTGCAACCATTACAGTATACCCACAACAGTAAACTTTATAAGAAGCAACGAGATTTACTGCCTTAGAATTTAAGATGGGCTGAACCGACTGCTTTTACTGCTTTGTAAGTATATAGTACTTTTTGGTCATTTATACATTTTGAGGATGTATTTCAGTATAAGTGTAAAAGTGACACCGTGTTATTCTAATGTTAATGTACTTAAAAATCCCCCAGTTATAAGGCATCCCATAATGTCTGAAAACATTTTCAGTTATGAATAATGTGATTCTGATTTTGTTTTTACACAAAAAGCTTCTTGACCTCACTAACATTAGAAAAACAGTATCTCCTCTGAGGTCTCTCAATATGCAAATACTGTTCTCTTCAAACTTTAACTGTTGAACACCAGCTGTTTCCTTCTGTCTTTAACAGTTCCTTGTGTGAGCAATGACCGCCACATCACGCCTGTAAAAGCTGCAGAGATTGGCTGTAAAATATTTTTAAGTGCACACCGTCAACTCAGATTTTACATGATAGGAGTGTTGAACTCTCTCTACACAGACATTGTTGTGTGTGACTCCACAATGGAATGCAGAGATTTAAGCCCACTACAAAGTTTGAGCAGACGGAGACTATATACTGTGATTGGGTCTTATTTTGTACGCGTCATTTTCAGGCATATTTCCATGAATAAAAATGTGTTTTCAGTCGAGCAAAGCCTATTGTTTTACCACCCCAAATTTAAAAAAATTAAAAACTAAAAATAGGATATTATGGAAAATACTAAGGCCAAACAGAATTCATTTACCTATTTTCCAAACTGTTTTTTTTTTTCAGAGAACTACTATACATTTCATTTCATCACAAATTATTTTTGAGTTTGTCTTTAAAGGAGGTATATGTAGTATTTATACTTTCAAATCTTAAACACATGACCTAATATCATTAAAGTGCTGAGAATAAGGACTGAATGAAGACAAGTGGTGCCAAAGATACCAATGTTTTGGATTGTACAGATATGAACGGATGGACCAGGATAATTATGTGACCACTAGTCACTGCCAGTCTTCCATGTTGAGGAAAAGTAACACCACAGAACAATGCTTATTATATGATGTTATGATCTTTCAGTACTGATCTTAAATGCAGCTAATGACAACACAAACCGTACACAAAACAGAGTGATTTTTAGTTTTACTGTGGCTGTTTTCTGTCTAAAAACAGAGCTAAACTAACAGAGCTATAATGTAAACTATCAGCTGATTATAAGAAGATTAAAAGATGCAGTGTTATTATGACTGACTGTCAATAAAATAAATACATAAGTAGGTATGACTTTGTGTTTGAAGAAGAAAACCTGATGGTATCCTAAATACAGATGTTTGGATCCTTTGGGTAAAGCCCCCGGGAAATTAAGTTTCCAGAAGCTGTGTAACACTCCTTGCCTCCCCTTTGGGGCCGCGGTGATGATAAATAAACAACACAATCAACATTACACCACAGAACTGCACTGTCCAGGTGTGCGTAAACAATGAACAGTGAGTGATACAATCTGTGGATAAGTCGCATTGATTCGTTGGTTATTTTAGTAGCGGTACGTACCCTGCTGTTAAGTGTTTAGAATATCAATACTACATATAACCCCTTTAAGTAGAGGAAAGACAATTCACTCTCTACTTGAGACAGCGAGTCACTGTCATATTAATTGATCTCTCTCATCGCCTTCCCTTTATTTTCTTATCTCACCACTCAATGCTTCCTCGCCGACTGCAACACAATCCATTTTTAAAAAGCTATTGTAATGAGGAACCTTGATGATAGGTGAGGAAGAGGATACATCAGATACTCTGTCTGAGATGGAAATGTGTCTGTGTGATCCCTGTTCACTCTGAGTGTAGTAGCCTGGAGAAAGCCGAAACTTTAGAGGCTTGTCATCCTCACAGAAAACGAGATTCGTGGCTCTGACTAAAGTTGGAGCTGTGGAAGATAATAATGAAGCTTCAGGGAGTTGTCAGACTTATTTCTGCACCAGCATAGTGTCTGGGTGTCTACTTTTCACTCAGACCTTAAAGTCACTCTCCAGGACAGTAGGGTCTGGTGTCTGGTCACTTTTTCCCCTCGTCTTCTTCTTCTTCTTCTTCTTCTTCTTTTTTTTATTAGTAGTAGTAGTAGTGGTAGTAAAAAAATAAATTAAGTTAAATAAAAAAAAAAAAATAATAATAATAATATCAATAATATAGTATTAATCTATATCATAATATTGGAAGGTCTCAGAGCATCCATCTGTGTGTGTGTGTGTGTGTGTATATGTATGTACAGTATGTATCGGTACGGTTCTGAGAAATTTAGTTCTTTTTAACTGGCCAATCTGATAGCTACAGTTGAGAAATAGTCCTATCTCCACATTAAATATATTGGCAAGTTGATAGGACCAGTATTTTCGGAGATATTAGCCATTTTGGAATAAAATTGCCTTACAATCACAGAAGTGCAGTACTGCGCTGCATGACGGGAAATGAAGTTAAAAACAGGAACATTGCATTTACTCCCTTCACTCCAGTAGTGTGAAGTCGGTTCCGTAAATAGAACCAGTTCTGAATTACGTTTAGGGATTATTATGTTATAGGTTCGTATTGCCATTATTTTAATGGTTGCATTTGAGGTCGCATTGGGCAGAATGTGGCCCCTGAACTAAAATGAGTTTGACACCCCTGCTGTGCACCATTCAACAGTCAGTAGAATAATGGATAAAAACAGCATACAATTGGAGAAACGAGGTGCAGGACATATTAATTGCAGTGAAAATTGTTCTAGTGAGTAGGCACTTATCTTGTACTTTAGTTTACTTCTTTATTTTCTCTACATATAGTAAGTATACAGGCTGTATGTTTATGAGGCAGACCTCTAACCATCAGCTGCTTCTTTACCTCCACCACCAATGGAAAGATGCTGGTAAAAGAGCAAAAAGAAGCTTGAATCAGAGGGATGAGTCACCACTACTCTACGAGGAGTCCTTAATCATAAAGGATTTGAGTATAGAAAGAAACAAATGTCAAACACAACATTTGTTTGACAGAAGGTCCCCTTTCAAGATGCCAAATTTAATAAAAGTACAGACGGGAATGACAGGAGGTTGTTTTAAGACCAAGGTTGTTTGTAGTGACAGAACTTCAATGTCTGAATCTGTTGGTGACCTAAATATTTACCGTGATTGGTGTGTCTGAGAGTGACAGTCCCATCTCTGGGCTCAGTCTGATGAAACAAAATATACGGCCACTGTGGTGTTTTTGTTAGTGCATAGATTGATTTGGATTGGCTCAGTGAAGGAAAGGACACACGTTATGACTGCACTATGTGGACAAAAACACTTGGACGCATCACATCTACAGCTTTTGTTAAATTCATCATGATAAAAACAGATTCATGTACGTTGTCGTCCATAATTATGATAAATCAGTATTTATTTTACTTTTAAAGGCTGATTTTTCTTCATGAGTGAAAGCTGAAGGAAAAAGATACTTGCTTGTAGTTTGACGATACAATTATTTAGTGTCAGAAAGTGACATCTCAGAAATGTAGAGGTAGAATATTTATTTTTTAATTATAATTATAACAACATCAAGAAGAAGAAGGAGGAGGACGAAGAGGAGAAGGTCAATGCTGAGTAAAATTAATTAAAAACAACCTCATTGTGTAAGGGTGAACGACAATGTAAACAAAATTAAAACTTAAGATGAAATAACATCATTTACAATTATTTTTATTGGAATATAAAGGTATATTAAAATGTATCCTTATCATTTTGTAGCCCCGCCCCCTGTTAATGAAACACCTGCATTCAATATGTAATACTGTTGTACAGGTGTAATACTGTTGTACAGTGCATTATTATCAAATTATTACTTCTGTTAGATTAACTGTGTTTTGTTTTTTTTTGTGAATTAAAAGTATCCTGCTAATGACAATCCCTGAATCATCACCAGGTATGTTTCCAATAACAAATTTGAAGAGCATATTGAAGATTTATAGTTGAAAATGTTTATTAAAATCTAAAAATTCTGAAGAAAAAAAACACATCTCACTTTCACAAAAAAGTCTTAACAGGCAGGAAGTGTTTGCACCTTTTGTAAAAAATGTGTTAATGCACATAATAGTGTAACTCATGTAACAGATCACTTTCCTGATCCAGGACATATTGATTGATCTATGTTTATCAGAGACACATGTAACAGTTTATAATCCCATGTTCTAACTGCAACACAGGCTAATATATAGAAATGTACTTTTATTTATTTATTTATTCATTCATTTACTTAATTGCTTGAGTCATTTGACATTTTATGGAATCGGAAATCAACTAAATACAAACCATGACTCAATTTTCCCTAAATAATCATTTGACCGTGATAGAGCTAAGCATATACTGTAAATACTATGCCAATAATTACTCTAAATCATTCATGTTACAATCCTTTCACTCAACTACATATAAAAAACCACCAAAGCTCCTGCACCGTCTCACTTCTCTCAACCTTAACACAGTGTTTCAGTCCACAGGTCAAAAAATGTATATACACATACACATATGTATGTAGGTTTATACACCTTTATCTAATACAAGGAAAGTATATGTGATGTTGTGATGTATACGTTTTTTTAACACTAGTGAAGCGCCATGTCCTTCTATTGGATAATGACCCGCTCACAGATGTATATATATGCCCTAAGTTTTTTAGTTTCTTTAAGTTTTTTGAAGACGTTAGATCCCGTGCAGGACCTTTTCATGTTGTTTCCACAGTTGACTTTTCTCCACTGCACCTGTTGCATATCAAGATGTGTGATGAGATTTTTTCCAAATTCTTGAAGATCGCTTACATGTAGACATTTAAATAAAATCACCACAGCGTGTAATCATTTGGAAAGGGATTCTTGGGACCAATGGTACTAGTTAACCCATATAGTTATGCAAAACACTAAAACATGTTTCTGTAGCTGTAAACTGAATAATATGAGTCCTCTGTAATGACATTTCATAGGTAAAAATGGCTCAACAGACCACTTCCTGTTTTAAAATCATCTTGAGAGGCCCAGAGCACAGGTAATGTTCCACTTTAATAACAGCAGCCGCGCGGCGATGTCAGCTTTAGTGAAATTTAAACAGGAGAGCGCAAAGAAAGAGCGACAGAAAGTCCTTGAATAACTCTAATCTGTCACGTAGGCCCCTGAAGAGCCAATATAAAGTTTCTTAGTAAGGTGATGATCTATGACGTGACTCAGGAGCAGCTTCTCTGCACCATGGTGTTTGTATGGTGAACTCTACTGGAGGGAGGAACGGTATTCAACACAACACATTCCCTCATTTGTTTTTTTCACAATGGTGGTGGAACGTCATGTCAGACAAGTCGGTCTACAATCTCCCATAATGAGTGAGGTGTGAGGAAAAATAATGATATGAAATTAGATTAAAACATCAGGCAAACACCAAGTCCTGAGAGTGACAGAGGATTTATTTATAAATCAGATTATCCGAGATTTAGAAGTGAAAGCTCGCTAACGCTCACATAAAAATTAAATCAGTAGTGACCAGTCAATGGGGGAGAACGTGCCACATCCATTTTACAAGAGAATGGAGAATTAAAAGAATAATGTAAACCCCTTTTACGCAGCACTTCTGTTCCAGGAATATTTCACCTTTATTCCAAAATGACATCTGTGTAAATGAAATGGTGGATCATTTGGTCCCACCTCTGTAACTCCTCTGGAGGTAGTAACAGAGCCCTGATAAAGGTGGAGTCATGATTCCAGAACGCTGTGTAAAAGGAACACCTCTCCTTCCGTAACCTAGGTGTGACATTTTGAAGACGTATTGCGTGTGCGACCCTCGTGTCGGGGGGATTTAAAATGAGCGTGGGTTGTGTACGGTAATTAACATATCAACGCAACCAGAAAGATGTCGAACTGGGGAGACGCTGAGATCCATGAGCTGTTTTCACTTCGGGCAGAGGACTCTATCCATGATAACATTTGTGGAATGGTGTGGTTGTTTTAAGAGCTAACACCGCTATGCTTGGGATATTTCCAACGTGCAAGTCATACGTTACACTATACACTGTGCTGCGTCGCCGCCCGTTTAATTCCAGGCCGCAGGTCCACTGTGTGCATCCTGTCTTACCTCTGTTACTCCTTTGGCTTGGCTGTGGAAATCAGTCAATGGTGGAAAAAAGGTGGGATCACCATTTCACCTTTTTTGCAGGATCTCTGTGTAAAAGTGGCTATAAGTAAATTTCTTCAAAAACAGGCTAACTGGAAAAACTAAAAAAGTGATAGTAGTAGTCGTAGTTTACTCCTCGTGCTGTGAATGTCAGCCTTTATTAAAACTGTCTTCAAATTGTGCAGTTTTTGGACACCCCATCCATTTGTGATATATTACATTAAGAATCACTCTTAAGTCATTCAACTCTGCCAAATACTGTGCCATGTCCCATACCGTTAGCCTCATAGCATAATTACCTTAGTCATATTTTTGCCTAAAATGTGATATCTGTGTAACTGTACTCTCCTAACCCTGCTGCTTCATTTTGCATCACTGGATATGACCTGAAGAAATATGGCTTATGCTCTAAGGCTATGGATTTGCTCTCTTCTGCACATACTCTATTCCATCGAGGTCAAAACTGGATGTTTCAGGAAGATAACACCTCCTGAAATACATCCAGGGCATGACATGTTGAAACTGTCAAGATTTTACTTTTGTTATTTTTCTTGTTAACGATAAACAAAAACATAATTTGCATGTGTTTGTGTCTCTCAGATGCAGCCACACCTTTTGAAACACAAAAAACGATTTTTCTGCAAATATGTCATGATAATATCTGAGACTTTCCACTACTGTAGCTGTTAATTTCTAGTTAATTTCTGCTTGAGGCACATGACTGTATACAGGTTGATATTGGTCCTTAAACTTTTGCTCTAATCAGAGGCTTTATATCATGGATAATACATCAAAGGGACACAGTTCTCTGGTCCTTCAGTGAAGTCTCTGCTAAATAGATGATACTTTTAGGAGCAGATCTAATTTCTATCCTGCCATGAATGATGTTTTGTTATACCGACATACCCACCTGCTAATTTCCACTGATTAATGCGATCATCCAGGCCAAAGACATCCCTCCTGTGTCTATTGCTGTTATGACCAGGTCAGGGCTTGCATTTAATAGAACATTTGGGTCATGACTGGAGTTGTTTTTTGTTATATAGTTTTGTGGTACTTTAGAGTAGTCTTGGTTTTGAGATACTTACTCAGTCTCATCGATTTTATGTTAAGACCTGCCAAATAAACCCATACCTGTAGATATGTGACTGTGTTTCTGGTGTATTTTCTGATTTAAAACTTTGTCTTTCCACAGGATGCTTCTTTCTGTCTACACATTAGTGAGGACAATGATGTCAACTCTTAAACTACACTGTTCGTAAAGATAGAATAAAAATTTTTTACCTCTTTGATTGGAACAATGTGATTTATTCTCAATATACAAAGTGTAACTGGAACCCATTATATAGTCATTGTATCTGGTCAAATGTGTTTAATGATGTATATAAATAGGGAAAAAAGAGGAATGTTTCTGAAAACAAACTTATTCCAACTTTATGGACAACACTGTGTATCCTTTTGTAATATTTAATTAACTTCAGTAACACCTTTTCTGTGTATTTAGTCTCATCTCGATCTTGATCCTGCCTTTATCTTGGTCTCAAACCCTCAAAGTCTTTGTCTTGTGTCTGTCTTACACTCTAGTCTTGATTGTGACTTGTTTTTACTTGTTTCTTAGTTGTTTTTACTTTTTTGACCCTTTATAGGTCACTCATAAAAATACTCTGAAAATCTAAGTTTCAACCTTAGTGTGTTATTGGAGGACATAATAAGACTTCATTACTTTTGTGCTATGTAGAAAATCAAGGTCAATGGAGTTACCATATATGGTTCCTTACCAGTAAGTGGTGCAAAAAAAAAAAGCTAATTAATTGTTAAAAACAAAAGAAAAACACATGTAAGGTGAAAGGAACATGTATTTTAGAACATTAGAACATCACTTTTTTAACATTAGACCAACATAAGTGCTGATCCAGACACCTGTCCACATCCACATTATCCCTTTGAACATCATTACTTACA
>JAPQRQ010000005.1:5986500-5997705 GCA_037367365.1 Apogon talboti | reverse complement strand
TATTGCGTGGGAACGCAATAGTTTTGCGTTCGAACGCAATACGATTGCGAGGGAACGCAATAGTTTTGCGTTCGAACACAATACTTCAGTGTAAAAATATTTCCCACCATGACCCTAGCGGGGCTCCGTACCAGCACATGTGACATTTTGACCATTATTTAATATTATTCTACAGTTGGTCTTTTCAAAGCTATAGTCAGTGCATACTTGATACCTTTTCATTTTTACTCACAGTCTGTGAACCCTAAATACACACCGTAGTATCGATAAGTTAATTAGTTGTTTAATGCACCATTATGCCAAGTGACTAAAGAAGACATTTCTGAATTCCTCTTGAAGTTTAATCAATATTTAGAAACATTGGTGTGTGTCTCGGTTTGTGTACTCTTCCATATCACAATTCACAGCATCCTCCTCTTTTCCGATGACCACGACTCATGAGACTCTGCTGTAATTGTGTTTCTCGGTGCAGAAGTGGAAGCGCTGTTTGTTGTTGACAGGAAACAGTAGATGCAGAGGTCTGTTCATGCAGGAAGCAACCAAGTGATGAGCTCATAGCGCAAGGTTATTGATTAAATGAAAGCGTGGACGGAGGTAATTGGGCCTCGTTATAGTGTATGACCTTATCACACCATTTCATAACAGAAGGAGTGGCAGAGTGGGAGGGCAGCACGATGAACATGACGAGCAGGAATGAACTGTGACAGACAGGAAAATGAGAAAGTCAAAATGTACTGACACTGAATTTAACGTAACTGAGGTGAAGTGAAGTATGTACACTAGGTGAACAAAAAGAAGAGCTCCTCACTTAAGCTTTGCACATGTGAAAATATGGAATATGTTTCATTGAACCTGTTTATATGACCATAAAAATCCAATAACTGGGTGATAATTAATAATCAGATCTGATGTGTTTACAGTACATGCACTTAAGAAATGCGATAATCAAAAACCCTACAGTCCATTATGGGATTCTGTTTGGAGTACATATGTACATAGTGATGGTAGACTTAACCCTTTATCAGGCAAGTGACTATTTTTGGTGATTTCTGCATTCATTACAAAACAGTGACAGCAACAGTTACAGTAAGGACAGTGAGTCAACAATCTCAGGTCCAATGTGGTCTACAGGGTCTGTAAGGTCCACCTCTGCATGAACAGAAATCTGCTTTGTTAGGTACCATGAAGTAATGGTATTAATTATTATCACAATAATAATGGATTAGATTTATATAGCACTTTTTTATTAACGCATACTCAAAGCATGTACAATGGATCCATTATTCATTCACTCTCACAGTCACACACTGGTGGTGGTAAACTATGTTTGTAGCCACAGCTGCCCAGGGGCAGACTGACGGAATGTAAGTAATGATGTTCAAAGGGATAATGTGGATGTCGACGTGTGTGTATCAGCTTATGCTATTGTAATGTCCTGAAATGGATGTTCTAATGTTCTAAAATACATGTTCCTTTAACCTTACATGTATTTTTCCTGTATTTTTTATATTTACTTCTTGAGTTATTTTTTTTTTTTTGCCACTTATGGATAAGGAACCAAATATGGTAACTTCATTAACCTTGATTTTTCTACATAAAACAAAATTGAAAAATTTCACAAAAGTGATAAAGTTTTGTTATGTCCTCCAATAACACACTAAGGTTGTAATTTGGAATTTCAGAGTATTTCTACGAGTGAACTATAAAGGGTTAAACGTCCTGTTGTCTTATGCTCACATTTTACTACATAACTTCCATTTTCTATGATTTTAATTGTGTTTACGCATGCGCAGAGGTAAACGGACAAAAATAAATCTGATTAATTTGTATACATGCAGGAAGACATTGAAGTATATGGGAGAAATCCTGGTGTGTTGATCTGATTTCTCATAATCAGATTACTGCTGTTATCAGATAAAACAGATCAGATTATCCTGTTTACATGATCACATAATCATCTGATAACTGCAGAAATCAGAAAACGATTGGAGCATTAGTGAGGATGTAAACAGGCTCAGTGCTGGAGCTAAAGGAGACCAGAATAGATGATACGTAGAGTTTCTTTCCTTGGGTTGATCTTTGGTTTTATCCGTCAGGGGTCAGAGACTCGGTGTCCCACACACATCAGCCTGGAAACCCCTCACAAACGGCCGAACCCCCCGTCCTTCTGGACCTTCCTGAAAACAGATCCACTGTCCTGTAAGTACACAGCACAGTAAAAACCTTTCAGACATTTCCTCTAAAAACATATACATTTATGCACTACCTTTACTCTCATTGTGTCCTCTGTGCCACCGAGATGAGGCCCATCTTAACCTTAAGGAATCAGCACCAGCACCAAACATTTCTTGTTTTTTTCTTTTATTTACATTTTAATTGAAAAAGCATATCCAGTTTACAATACAATGTAAAGATTCACAAAACTGTAGCTTTTTCTGTTTTTTAACACTATAACAATATCAACCAAAAAAAAACAAAAAACAAACAGCTTGAATGGGGGCAGGATAGCCATTTGTTTCCTAATTTTTTAGATAGGTAAAAAGATTAGTGTATGGGTATTGAGTCAAATAGCAGTGTTTAGAAAAAGTCTGATGTCACAGGCTTGACATATGCAGACCATTTTGATCGCATTCTATAAAATGTGTTCTTCTGTAATCTGAGTGAAAGCACCGAACATTTCAATGAATATCTTCACCAAAAAAAACATGCATAGAAATATTTTTTTATATCAGTTCACATCGTTGTGTTGTGTAGAAGATGACTTTTTAATCTGCATTAAATTTCAAGATTTTCAGAGCCTCTGGTTGATCCCTGAAGGCAGCATGCCCCCCCCTCCCTTCTCTGAGTCTCTACTGGTTAGAGATATATGTAAAAAAGATTTTTTAAAAACCCAATAAAAGTAAAAAAAACAAGTTCACTCAAAAGTTTAGGCATCATTATTTATTTATTTGACTATTTTTGTTACACTACTTTTGGGAACAAAACAAATTGCCACATCAATCTGTAATCTCCAAATTCCCATTTACACACAGTAAAGGTTTGTTTTCACAAATTATTTCACATTTTTTCAAAATTCTAGTTCTAATTTTTCTGTTTCAGGGCCCAACATTTTCAGCACAGTGTTCCACTACAGATGAGTCTTTATTTGCCTGATAGCTGAGAATGTTCTGCACATTTTGATACAGAACACATGAGGTATGAGGTTATATGAAGTGCATAAAAAGATGATTATAAGCAGGTATGAAAAAAATGGACATTTATACTTCAGATTCCTAAGGGTTAATACTGAAATCTGAGAAGAAGAAGAATCTTTATTTGTCAGCATATTTTGCAGAAATCTGCTTTAACCCATCACACCACATACTAGGACCCAATGAGGGGGTTAAGTGCTGTGCTTAAGGGCACATCAACTAACAATTTCACTGCTTGTCCGGGGATTTGAACCGGCAACCGTTCAGTCACTAACTGCTTCTCTAACCTTCTAGGCCATTGTCATAATTTTGGATAGAAATTATTACGCTATATTGACAATATCTAAATGAAGTTAAAAAAAAAAAAATTCACATTTTCATGTACACAGATCTGCAGTATTTCTATTAATAGTTTAAACTGTGGTGGGCTATTTTGTCCTGTCAGAGTTTTATAATGAATAGGTAATGTTTTCATTCATAACTCTAAAGCATCTGTGTCAATCAGACTCACTAGACGTCAGAGGACAGAAGCTGGACCGACAGCAGATGGACAAACTCTGCAAGTAAAACAAGAGTTTAGTCTGGACAGATACTAAAATATCACTATACATGGTCAGAAAATACATTACACTGATAAACGAACCATTTAAAACTGTTAATTATTTATTTATAAGATGATCTGTCCAATCCCTCTGAGAAGTAGATCATTCAACAAATTGATATTGATCACAGTCTTAAGGTAATTAAACAGAGTAAAAGAGTAACCTCAGTGGATAAAACTTAGACATATAAAGCCCAATAATGGAATATTCAGCAGGTACAAAACCAAACAAACCATCGTTATTTTTGTATTGAATTCTAAGTAGAAGAAGAATGGGCTGCAGTGAGACTGTCATTAATAGAGCAATACTCAAATGGTAGAAATACTGCCATTCCTATTAGTCTCACCTAACTGTTTTTACACGGCTGAATGGAGATGATTATAAGCATTATGCAGAATAATCACATCCGTTTCACTTATCAGTATGGTGATTATGTTAAAGCTGTGTTAGGTCTACTGCAGATATAACAAGGAGGTCACCAGATTATATGTACTTCAGTCTAGGCCTTGCATTCTTCTAATGTTATTTTGGGTTTGTTTGTCAGCAGGATTGTGCACAAACTCCTGCAGCAGCTTTTATACCTGCTAGAGTATGAAGAGAGGCATAGTTTGGCAGAAGCAGGTACTCATACATTGTGTATCTCTGTCAATTCCCCCGTGGTCTTGATTTTCTGATCCTATGCAATGATGGAAAAAACAAGAGAAAATAAATAATAATCCAACCTCTGTCTCTTTTCATGGACCACTACAAAATGTAATGGAAAGTTTTTAATGAAGAGTTTAAATTTAAGGCTTTTAAAGACAATTTAAGACCTATTTCACACCCACTGTAGCAAAAAAAAAAAAGCATACAGGCTGGACTTTGGAGATACTCCTGATGGGAATACAGGCCTGTGCTGGAAGGTTTTTCATGGTTGGATGTATGTTTTTCTGAATTCCCATGTGACTCTGCTGCCTTCAGCTCCTAATTTGAGTGTTTTCTTGCTCCTGGTGCAGTGGGCTTCAAATCCGAAGTCATTATTCTTTAACACCCTTCACATAAGCACCAAAAGTGCTGTTGATACTTACTTATTAGATCATTAATTCTCACTTCTTCACATACCTGTTGTTTGTTTTTTTAAGATGCCACATTAGCCCACACACCAATTGCTGCAATAAATTGTGAGTGGGCTGGACAGTTTTTGTTACTGGTTATGTGTTGGTTTCAGTACATTACTAGGTGAGTTTGAAATTAATGCTGTATAAAAGTGATGTAAACTCCATAAAACAATCAATTAGACCATTTAAGGTCCAGTGTTCATAGTATTCTATTTTTCACTTAAGGATTTACTCAAATCCTCTTATACCTCCATGAAATTTGGTGGAAATCGGTGCAGCAGTTTTTGCATACGATACATTTTTGCAGATGTAACACATGTAACTCTGATGTTACGATCTATCAGATATCATATTATGATCTATCATAAAATAATCAATTTTCTGTGGTCAAAGCAAATGTTTTCTACTTCACTCTCATCTTCTAATGAGTTAGTATGTCTTACAGCAGCATCATTTTGGGATGAAGGAAAAGAAAAAAAAACTTGTGTTGGACTTGGACTAATTGATACTGTAAAACCATGTGGCCATGATGTGTCATTAAATGCAACTAAACTGAAGATAAAACTGCAGGAGCTGAAATCAGGTTGAAACGCTCCAGAATATGAACACACACACTTTGCAGCTCTCTGCCTGAATAGGAATACTATATATAAATCTAGATGACCTGATGCGGTTTCAGGACCACAGTAATTACAGTCATCGCTCATGTATTTAACCTCCTCTACCTACATGAAATCACCAGTGATTAGTCTCCATCAGTGAGTTTTTCTCCAGCCTGAAAACAGAATCCAAAGAAGCGGGTAGACTTCTTGTATCTTATCAGACCACAGGAATTATGGAATTTGTATGAATTTTTGCTCAATAACCCCCCAAAATCAAGCGCTGCACCTTTAAAGTTGACGTTTACTGTCCATGAGGATCCAGTACTTTTAATAGGGTTCACAGGATCACTGTACTGGACCTCATTATGGAAGGGTTTGATTTTTAATAACAAAGTGTGAGACCGTTTATTAATATGCTCAATTTTTTTCTGACTGCGACTAAAAAAATAGTGTCTGAAGTCATGCAGGAATTGTCATCATTTACTGTGTTTAAAAATAAAAAAAAGAGAAAATTTGGAGCTTGATATGAAGTCATGAGAAATCAATGAAGCAAATTAACCAAGAGACAGGGTGCTCTTGGGGAGACTGCCCGTTTAATTAAGTAATTCCCTAAAGCAGGTTGGATAGCTATCAGCTATAGTTGTTCAGATTATCCAGGATAATTAGGCTTAATTTTGTCCATTTATGTATTGTAAATCTCCATAAGCCTGTCCACACACATACGACTCACCACTGTGGCCATACTATTAACAAGAAAGATGTTCAGTGAAGCTTTTGTGTGGTATTTAATGATCTTTAGCTTCCCATTTTCAAACTTTCACTGGCTTCATTAATCATTTCCTTCTAACTCCATCAGGTCGCGATGCGTGAAAAAGCTGGATTGGGCTTGACAAGGGCATCAGTGCTAACGACCAGGCAATGGTATAGTGTTAATAAAGCTCTGAATAGAGATCTTTGTTGGTACTATAAGGGCTGGCGGGCGCCCACTCTCCGCCCTGTGGTTCTAATGGCCTCATCATTGGCAGGCCAACCACGTCAGTGTGTTAAATCACTTATAAACCTCTGGGATGAATGCACCCAGGGACCTCACCGGGTCAGCATGATAACATCTCCTGTTTTGTTTAGCCTAGTTAAAGAGGTCCATGCTCGACAATCCACTCACAGCACATGAAAGAGTGAACAAACTCTGGATGCATAAAGACCCACTGAAAAGGATCCACACATCCATCAAAATGAAACTAAGGACCAGTTTCCTTCAGTTTTATAAATATATGATACAGTATTTTTGGATGGTAAAAATAACAGCATTGACTGGGGAATTGGGAAAAAAAATGCACATCATTACAGATGTTCATTTTTACATAATAACTGCATTTTCTGCTCTTTGTGGTCTTCTTTCCTCCTCCTTCTTCATCTCTCTCAGGCTGGCGCGAGATGCCCCAGACAGATGCACCAGTCACTTTGATGCAGTGGCCCAGATACGAGGGGAGGCCTTCTTTTTCAAAGGTACGAGAGCAACGGAAAGAAAGGAAGACACAAAGCTACAGAGATTGGTGGAAAAAAAAATATAATTGGATAAATGAGCTTCAGTAAAAGGAGGACAAGCAAATTAAATGAGGGAGGAAAGGAGGGGAAGGAAGATGATGAGAGTGAGCGAGTGGTAGCGTCAGACACCAGCCGAGCTGGTTGAGCCCTGCTGAGACGGACTCAAGTCCAAAAATTCCATCAGGCTTTCATGCTTGCCCTCTGGTGGAATGACCCCAGCTTCCCCATTAACAGACACAAGAAACACATTCGTATCTTCAACAGCAGATGTGTTTGCCAATGCTGAACTTTAATTGCTGTTTTTCTACACAATGATTCATTTACAACATGTAACTTTGTAGGTTTATTGATCATGATTATGTTTGCCTTTTTTATTTTACTTGTCCACATTTAAATTAAATGGAATGGATGAGTTGAATTTTTGTTGCTGAACGGTTTTACATTAGATTATTTTGCTTGCATTATAAAGAAACTACCAACTGTTGGGAAACATGCATGTACTGAGCAGATTCATTTGGATAATTGCTGTCAGACAACATCAGGAAACTACTGGATGGTAGTTTTCATGATCTTAACTCTGGACATGGTTTAACCTGTTAAACCTTGGAGATTGTTTGAAATCCACAACATCATTCTCAGTATGGAAGTACTCATTTTTAATGAGGCATGTCCCTGCTCAGAGATATGGATGTAAATTTTCACTTTGGGAAAGTTACAAAGGACAGAGGAAGCAGGAAACTTACTTCGGATTTGAACTTAATCTTTCTTGCACTCTAAGTGACTTTTAACATCTGACAGTCTAAACCGTAGTCATAGCAGTAGCAGAAATGTTTCCTATTAATGATCCAGACTGTGGCAGCCTGCAATACTCTGTTTTGTTTGTGCTATAATTTTATAATGAACTGAAAATATTATGGTGAGCAGAGTCTCATTTCACCATGTAGTTAAGTATGTAAATTAAGTTTGGGACAAAATTGGAGTATGCTGCTAATGTTACAATGCAAAGTGCTCAAAGCAACAACACAGAGATTATACGTTTGCACAAAATGCCCATCCTCAAACCAAAGAGAAGAAACCAACCCAATGCTACAGTAGTCGATGTTTGATTTTAGTGTGGGTGGAGAAGCTCCTCCAAAAACACAGCAGCTAACAAACAACCCGCTAACATTAATATTGCTCGTCTTTTGGAAAACAAACCTGACATCAGATAATTAGTCTGTATGTTATGAAGCCACTAAGTATTTTGTGTATGACTATATTTATTACAATGACAGTCACAGAAACTGGTCCATGCTTTCTTTGATTCCATTTCTTGCTGTAATCACTCACATTAGAGAATACTCTCAAAGGATAAAAAATAACCTAAGAACTGACAGATCTATGGTTTAAAAAAAACACACACGCAAACAACAATAAAAAAACACAACACTGAAGAAACAGAGCAGCACACAGTACATGCAGAAATTAAATTAGATCACCACGCTAAGAGGTACACTGTGTCTGTTATTATGACTGTGAAGAATCAGGAATACCTCAATAGTGAAATGGAATTTTTTTTTAATGTAATGAAAGGAGTTTAAAATAAAGGGAAACGACAAGCTGATGATGATCACTTGTCATATACAGTTGTGCTCATAAGTTTCCATACCCTGACAGAATGCACATGGGACGGTCTTGGATGTTCCAACATGACAATGTCCCAAAACACAAGGCCAAGTCCACCTGTCATTGGCACAGCAGAAAAAGTGAAGGTGAAGGAGTGTCCATCTCAGTCTCCTGACCTCAGTATCATTGAGCCACTTTGGGCAGATCTCAGACATGCAGTTCATGAAGACAGCCCAAGAACTTAAAGGAACTGGAGGCTTTTAGCCCAGAAGAATGGACAGCTTTACCATCGGAGAAAATAAAGAGTCTCACCCACAACCACCACAGAAGACTAGAAGCTGTCATTGATGTTAAAGGGATAGTTTCTGTTGTCAGTAGGATTTAAAAAGACCAAACACATTTGTCTGATAATAAATGGCTTCACCCAACCACTAACCACCAGTGAAAGAAAAGTGTTTGTATGATCATTCATATTCTCTGAAAAATGGCCAAAGATTCACAAATTCTGCTAGTGTATGTAAACTTATGAGCACAACTCTACACTGTGGGAGACTCAGATGTCATGTTTACACATAGGTATCTGGGAAAATGCAGATAATATATATTCTCATGCGTTTTTGCCTTTCATCCTCCAGTTTAGGTCACTGAAAATGATTATTTCTGAAAACTCTGGACAAAGTGGTGATTTTGCAAAACTCCATTTTCGTGCATGCGTGTCCACAGGGGGAAACACAGTATGCAACAAAGAAATGCATCAACGCCTTGTGTGCAACCTTTGTTTATTCTAACCCCATGATAGCGCTCTACAGTATTTTTATACAGGCCTGTGTAGATGAAAACCTTTCTGAAAATGATCTGGTGTGTACAATGCTATTGAAAACAGAGATAGTTAAACCACCATTTCTATAAATACCCAGCTACATGTCTACATGGCCTGAGTCGAAGTAACAGTAGTTTGTGGGGAGTAAGCTGAAAGCTGTAAAATGGTCCGATTTTAATAGGAGATAAAAGGGCTTGAAAATTTTCTTCAGGAAATGGGAATCTTGTGAACCAAAGCAGCGCACAGGAATAAACCTGAATGTGTTTTGCTTCCATTACCATAAGTACTAAAGTGAGTAGAGTGCAAAAGGTTGTAGGTCGACCTCAGTCTGACAGCATCATTATCATTTGCGCCATAATTTTATTGAATAACTCATGAACCATTTATCATGCATACAAGTAGGCCTACTTTATATCCACGTGTTCTTTGTATGGAGCTGATATAGGTCACAGCCCTTTCTATCTTTAATTTTATTCATATTATATGCAAAACATACCATGAATGTTTGTCATAACATAGTCAAGTTAAGCTCTTTGCGCGGCTTACGAGTTCTGAATTATGGACTGCTTGCAATTGTAGTTGTTTATCTTTTTCTACTTTCTTTAAATGGTTCTGAGAAATGAAGTGAATCACGACCATGGTTCAACAGATTCGAATCAACCGGAAAAAGTTCATACCAAACTAGTCAGGATGTATGAATGTACCCTAATCCTGTTCATTCAACATAATCAGATTTAGAGATTTAATTAGTCTTTTATGTCCAGTTGAAACCACTGAGCTGCAGGAATTGTATTAGAATTATTAAAGTACAGAATGTAGGGTTCAAACTAAGCTGTACATGTCCCTGCTCCTTTTTAGGGAAGTACTTCTGGAGACTCACTCGAGAGAAGCACTTGGTGTCCCTGCGTCCGGCTCAGATCCACCGCTTCTGGAGAGGCCTCCCAAACAATTTGGACAGTGTGGACGCTGTGTACGAGAGGCCTGGGGATCATAAAATAGTCTTTTTCAAAGGTACAGAGTCAATTAAAAGTTATTACATATTGAAATGAACAGAGTGGAGCAGCAGGTTAGTCTGGTACATGCACTATTTGCACAGAACCATAACCTATGAGAGGCCCTTTAGGCAGTAAATCATACTTGGTTTCACACATAACATCATACTCTCATACATGTACAACTATACTCTATCACATACAACTATACTCTATCACATACAACTATACTCTATCACATGCTACTATACTCTATCACATACTACTATACTCTCTCACATACACTATTATGTATGTGAGACAGTAGAGTAGTGTGTGTGACAGGGTATAGTAGTGTGTAACAGAGTATAGTTGTACATGTATGAGAGTATGATGTTACGTGTGAAACCAAGTATGATTTACTGCCTAAAGGGCCTCTTATAATAACCGGTACCGTTATATCTCACTCAAACCCATTGGTTTTGTCCACATTGTATATTGTATACTGCATATTTTGCAAAATTTGATAGTCCACTATAACTCCATCTTACTTGTTTATTTATTTCATTCTATTTTATTTTATTTTTTACTGCATGCTTCTTACCTACTCCAGGTTCTGTGTATGCACCAAACCACTTAAACAAATGTTATTATTAAATTGTTATTAACCCATTTTAACCCAAGTTAACAATTTCTAGATTTTTGTAACGATTTTCAGAACATTTGCATAAAATGGGAATACAAACACGTTGGAACTTCCAAAACTCCTTTA
>JAPQRQ010000005.1:5898086-5916996 GCA_037367365.1 Apogon talboti | reverse complement strand
AAAACCCATGAATATACAACAGAACAGCTGTAGAATAGCTGTCCACTGTAGTGACCACTATGTATGAAAGGGTTAAAAAGCTGATTAACCAACAGGCTTGCATCTTTCTGATATTAACTTCTGGAGAAAAGATGTTTTATCTAAAAGAGGAACATACAATTGTTAATTGTTACAAAGAAATGGAAAAAGAAAGAAAAAAGATAAAAGTATTACAGAGAAACAAAATAAATGACTGTGATGAGGACTGGTTTATCAAAACTCCTTAAACAATAGTGAAAATGGATTTTGTGTTAAAGTCTCTGATTTGTCAGCAGGTTTAAAATACAAATCTAACGTTTACAACAAGACATTAAAACTAAATAAAAAGTTAAGTTCCAGTTAAGCTCTTATTCAACTGTGATGCTGATGTTTTTAGCTGCATGAAAGGTTCAAACCACCAAGTATTTTTTATTTACCTTTCTATGCATCTAAATCAGCTGAACATGTCACTCACTGTTCATATGATTAACAATGGGTGTTTTTCTGTGTTTATGCACAACTGAATAAAGGACTCCCTGTGCCGTTGCTACTCTGGGCCCAGTACTTTTAACGTCAGGCAGCTACCATCACAGCTAGCTGGAGGGCAACGGCGCTAATGGACTGTAGGAAGGCCTGCATCGACTGTGCGTCACACAGGCAGCGCCCTGAGGAGAGGTCAGACTGAGCTACAGTGTGATTCATTATGGTCATTCTCACTGCAGCCACCACGTATCAGTCCAGACGAAAGCATCGACTGGCACAGGAGGCCCGAGGTAGAGGGGCTGAGTGCATGAGGTGAAAAGCTAAACATGGCTCTGCTTTTGTGTGGGCTTTGGATTTTTGTTGTGAATCAGACGTTGGATTTTGTTTTCTAGCATGGTGATTGAGATAGAAAGAAACATGATTGCACTAAATTCCTTATAAAGCTCTTCTGATACATTTTAATTGGAAATAAATGAAGATTTATCATTGAAATTACATTAAAGTGATCCATATCACTCTGTAGTTTTCTCAGTAGGGAAGGTTTTCATTTACTCAGTACTCAATGGGAAAACAACCATTTTGTGCTCACTGCACTTATGGCTCTAGCTACTTTTTATAGAGCTCTATCCACACAGCCTGGCCAAAGACCAAAGGGCCCACGTGCCACATTTCATTGAACTGCCATTAGCTTTGCTTACAGGTCACATTCAGCATGGCATCCTTTACATCATGCCACCCTCATGCATTGTTATGATGAATGTCACAACCTTTTCTCCTCCATAATTGTGTTCATTTTTGGCCAAGTTTTCATTCGGTGATGGGAGAGCCAGATTGCTGTGTAAAGTCTTCTCTATTCACAAAGGGGTTCAGGTCTGTATTTGATGGTGGGTAATCTATGTCTAAAATGATTTCTCATGCTCCCTGAACCAACCTTTATGCTATTAAACTGAT
Source organism: Apogon talboti (assembly GCA_037367365.1). Taxonomy (NCBI): domain Eukaryota; kingdom Metazoa; phylum Chordata; class Actinopteri; order Kurtiformes; family Apogonidae; genus Apogon; species Apogon talboti. The sequence continues at coordinate 5,915,544 of JAPQRQ010000005.1, read as the reverse complement.
GGTTTAAGGAATGACAAGCTACTCTGCAACATTTATGGTTAATAGTTGCAGCTAAAACATACTAAATCACTGCTGTAAATTTCCAATGAAGGATCTATTTGCTTGGTTAAATCCAGGTGGGGACTTTTTTAGGCAAGGCTGTGAATATGTAGTACTGTGCTGCTCATTTATTCAGCATTATACTAATTAGTTAACATTAGTCACAAACTAAAACATTCAAATGCACTTACATGTTTCATTAGCGTTGGATAGAATAATCTAAAATAACAATACACTTGTTAAACATGCATAGGTACTTGTACTGGTACTTTGAAGTACCAGTAACTGATCTGAGTACATCTTCCACTTCTGGAAGCTCTGCCTCTGCTGCTCATCTGAGTAGAACTGAATGCTAACTCACTAGCATATTAGCTGGAACTCTGCACATAAACCGGGCATACTGCTGGTTATTACGGTGGATACAACCTGTTTACATACTTTGTTTTAAAAGTGCTGAACAAACAGCAGTCATGCAGTGCCCATTTGAAACATTGCCCTTGAAAAGTTTTCTGCTCCCCATCTCTAGGTCAGCTGACGTTCTTTTATTAGCACTTCATTAAAATTCATTAATTGCTTCCTTTCTCTTGGGCGTAGTCAGAATCAGAAGTGGAACTGTCAAAAATTAGAGCAAGAGCAACTGTCCTGTGTTCCAGATACACAACCTATGACGCCACACTGCCGCAAACACACCCACCCAACCATCTGTGGTGAAAAGACAACAAGTTTATAGAGGGCAAAGAAGACAGACCAACTTAAAGTAGAAGACATAAATTTTATTTACTTGTTCTGTACATAAAGGGTCAATACCAGCACAGGTGTTAACCATGGGAAATATTAACACATGTAAATGGTATAAGAAAATAAAAAGGCACAATTTTCAATTCTTAAGTAAAAGACAGGCTTTCCTAGAATATGATAAGAGAGCACAGTAATACTGTTAATGCCATTACAAAACAACTCAGAAGCATGACGAAAGCAAGTTCATCTCAAGAAAGAAACATAATCAGGGCGTATTGCTTAATTAGTAGATGTCATTAATTGTAATGAGTAAAACCCATACTGGTGTGAGTTTACAGATTGGGAGGCATTAAAATGAGAAAAGAAATATTTAATAAGGAATAAAATGACATTAAGCAGCATTTGGCCAAGAAGAACCATGTCCTCAGCCAAGAGGTCATGCACAGAGGCAACCAGCAGGCATTTTCCCTTTTGTAAATGTCACCTTAGGTACTTTTTGTTTAATATTGTCACTCATTGTAACAGAAATGCTTGATTTAACAGCTGACTACACACTGTCAAACTAAAAACAAAATCGGGATACAACTAAAAGCTGCACAATATCACTGAGTGAAAGGCTGAGCAATGATCTGAACAGAACGCCCTAAGAGGAGAAACTTGTGGGTGAAATAGTTAATTAGTTTTTTTTTTTGTTGTTTTTTTTTTTACAGCAGAAATCAAGATGTCTGCACAGTTTGCACATTTGTTTAATCCTCAGCTCTGACAGATCAAGAAGTGGTTTACGGAGCGGTATGAACAAACAGGCCTTCCTGTCCTCCAATAGAGTCCATTTGCATAAAGACAGAAATTCTGCAGACCAAATATTTAAGGATAAAGCTAATTGAGATCCTACGGAGGAGTAACATCACACTGAAAACGAGGTTAGAGAAGGGGATCGCATGCGCTCAAAGTTGCATTTTACTCTTTGAAAAAAGGCAATTGATGAGATCTCATTGGCTTGCTGAAATGTTTTCTCCTTCCCTGACTGATGCCATCTAAAGTGACATTTCTCACCTCAGTGGAAAGCCCTCAGTCTTGATGCCCACACAGCAGCACTGCATTTTTAGCTAGCCTTAAGATTAGATGCTTGTGGGACGCGCTGGCCTGGGCTACTGCCTCAGCTATTTGACTTAAGAAATCCGTTGAAAGCTTGGCACTCCTATTCAACAAATTTGAATATTATCCTCTAGTGCTTGGAGCTGTTGGCACTAAAACCTGCTAATCTCTAAGCAATGTCCTTTCCTGATCAAAATAAAGAGAGGTACCCAGTGGACATGCAGACTTACACCCAAACCCAAATTTACCATAGATCTTCTCCATGTCAAAAAAAAATAATTAAAAAGTACTGTTGATCACGTGGCACAACAAAAACATAATCACAATTGGCCGTCATGTCCTAACAATAGATACGTCTCATTAGCCACTTGCACCAGGTCACAGAGACAACGGGACCATGAGATTTCTGATATCGAATGAAAACACACACTCTTCACAAAAACCCGTCTTGTCTTTTCTTGCTCCTGACTCCAGTCACACACACACACACAACACTTGCACATCTAGAACCTGTCGAACTGAACTTGTGGCCACTGAGCATGTGTATACGTGTGTGCTTGCGTAAATGGTTAAGGTACAACAGTGACTTGATTGTTTGGAGAAATAACATTTGACTGGCTGGTTAACTCCTCATTGCCTCAGTGCTCTCCCAAGTCCATAGGGATATTGCTTTTCCCTAATTCGTACAAATGTCCTCACATCAAAAAAAAAAAAAAAAACAAAACACACACACACAATGCTTTCTAAAAGTCTTCAAATGTAACAAATATTCTGAAAAATCAAATAAAAATAGACAAGTTGTGATGCAATGTGCTAAATATCCATTGTGAACCAACACACACACACACACCCGCACGCACTTATACATACATCCACACTCACACGGATGCCCAGTGATTTGGAAATGAATAGGACACTAATGCAAAAACACTGCCCGGCCTACAACCAGGACATGGGATAGGGGACAGGACAAAGTGGGGCCAGGTTTTAGTTTGGATCCAATGCCCAAAGCTGTAAACAGTCAGAAAGCCTTGCAACGGTTGGCAACAACAGAGGGGTTGCTGTCATGGTACAGCCCCAAGCAGGCAAGCACGTAACCATGGTGACACTGGCGGGAAAGGTGGAGACGGCCAGCAGAGTCGGGTACAGGTCGATACTGGCGGGAGGGTCCAGGTGAACTCTAAGGTCAGTCACTCTCATCCGGATTCTGGGGGTCTATGATTTTGACGTGGGTGAATGGGAAGAGGCCCCTTCGTCCGTTCACTTCTCCCTCCCACTGACCGCTGATGTTCATTCTTGTAACCTTAACAATGTCACCAACCTGAGGAGAAAGAAAGAAAAACAGAAGGTCACAAGAGGAGACTTTCAAAGGCATTACCCACAGGGCAGCTGAGATATAGAAAAATGTAACAGTAATGCCAGTCTTAAATTATTAACAGAGGGGGATTAACAACAAATGATAACAAGGTTAACACACGCAAAGAGATGAGTTTGTAATCTGAATTAAAGATGCTTTAAACTTCATGCCCTGAGGCACGATTTAATCTGGAAATTACTCTATTGTATTTTTAACCTGTATTACTACAATATTTAGAGAACAGCTCAAATGGGAAAAAAACAGCTCATTGATGAGATCAGCGCACAGTTCCATAATAGATGACATTTAAAGAGCTTAATTCCAGAGACAATTGGACTATTTTTTTTTTTAAATCTCCAGAGTTTCTTTAACATTTCTTTAACTACAGTACATCTACATAGGGTTATCTATCTATCTGAACCGAGCCTTGTGGTCAGACCAGAACACTGCTAAAACAATTTTGTATTTAACATTAACCCTACTTTAACAACTATATTTAGTATGGTGGAAATGTATTCAAACTTTAATCTACAGTTATAATTCATGTGAGTTTACACTTATCACATCTAATACTTTTTAAAATAAACCCTGTCTGTCAGATCTCAGCTTATCCTTTTGAGAACAGAAAGGCATGGAGCTGTCGCTCAGATGGTTTTGTGACACTGGACGTGACCCCAATCTGTTTAAGCCATATGTTCTTTATCAGGATTAGAAGGGAAAAGTCATGATTGAATGACTGAAACATGCATTTGAAAGCACACTGCATGTAGCTTCATCCTCAAAATGTGGCTTCAAGGACATCTTGCTGGAGAGGCTGTCTATAACATTAATCCTTCAGCACACTTTGGAATGGCAGGAATGCTAGTCATAAAAAGCCCCTGAGAAATCTGTCATCTGTAAATGCTGGGAAAAAAACTTAATTCACATTTTCATTATTTCATTCATTCATTCATGACTAAAGGTGGAAAAACTGACTAATCCCCACAAGTTTTCACTTCTACTTTTTCCAAGCAAGCATTAAAAGACATCCCATCATAAAACTCCAGAGGAAGTATTTTGCCAGATCACATGATACTAACAAATAGCCATGAAAAATGTTTGATCCAAATGCAGGCAGGCCCAGTGAGAGAAAGTGTATAAGGACCAACACTTAAAATGTTGAGTCTATAATTGGATTTGATTTGTTGAGAGCTGCTTCTTTCTGAAGTCAATAAATAATGACTCATAGCTTCTGTTTCTTGAACCCTTGAGGCACCAAAATAGCCACAATGCAAAACAGAGTGGTTGGTGCTGCAGGCTATGGCTGACTGAGATAAAGACAGAGACAAATAGAAGATTTAGGACAGGTATGTTTTCGATGCTAGGCATGTTTTACACAGACTAATCAAAAATGCGTTAGAAAACACTATGGTCTAATACTCTTGTGACTTTGGGTCCTGTTGCCTTTCGCCACTGGTGCTGTAAATACAAGGTAAGCAATAATATTAGACAATAATGACAGTTTACTTTTACAGTGGTGCTTAGGTTTGATAGTGTTGCAGCAGCAGCTTTTGTGAAGGTTTGGTACAGCCCCTCTTAATCCCTCAACTTGAAGAAGTTTAGAAAGTGTGTTCACAACAGTCGCAGTGGTTAAACTGTGAGATGCAGTTGCTGATACACACTTAGTATTTACAGTGGATTATTGTTTTGAGTTTTGCTTACAAGGTTGCAATAATACAGCACAGCAGGATATTTAGGGCAGTTTACCAATGTAATGGTAAAACAAATCGGTACTCATCCAATACACATTCCTCTAACCCAGTCGGAGATGTCCCTGCTTGAGAGGGGAAATGTTTTAAAGACAGCTATTGACTTGTTTATGAAAGAAAGTAACTGCCGCTCTTCACAGGGCACATATCAAGTATTATATGGGGCTACAAAGCATACTTTCTATTTACACTGCATGAAGGCAGTTTGTCAGGTTGATTCTATCTGGTTCTGGTTATCAACAATTAGGTTTAACTACTAAAACATGATTTTACAGAACTGAAGAAGTACCTAATACATTTTAAAATTTAATTTTAGGGAACTCCTGAAACATTCACTCTTTGTAATCCATGTGTGAATGTTAAGCATTCTTCTCTACCATCTCGGTCTCTCACAGAAAACAGTTACAGAACATTTCATTATCATTACCATGAAATTAAGTTTACATCTTTACTGGAAACAGTTAATGAAAAGAGGCCGTCAGTGACAGAAGGCATTCAAAAGAGGTCAGGAGGAAGGGAAGAGACCCAGGTCAGCTGATGTGTTTCAACAGTGTCACCCTGAACAACAAATGATGCATTTCATGAGGCAGGCACGAATAGAGAAGTCAGTCCTAACATTATTACAGAGAGCTCACTGCTTTGTGTTCATTTACACATGCATCTCTACTTCAAAATAATTGGTATGACGCTCTATCACTGTATCTAGCATGGTTTACTTCCAGCATCCAATAACACATGGTTCAGTCTGCCGTCACAGCTGAGCAAGGCCCAGTATATGCATGGAGTACACTCTGTGCATTACTTTACATGCTTCAACTTGTTACCACAGTCAAAGACGACTCTATTAGGCAGGCTGTACCACTAAGAAATGCAACACAGGATCAAGGTGCTGCTTCAGGGAGTGTTGTCTGCTAACTTAATATCAGGAAGGCTGACAACTAACAAAATTGGTGCTTTACTTGCCTAGCAATTGAAACTACATAACAATACAGCAATTTGATTCAATGTTTTCTGATATACACCGTACATCTTTAAGAATGAAACCAGCTGCCCAAATATTTTTGTGCTTTTAAACTAGTCACAATCCTAATACCTATCACTCAAATGCTGAACATTTACACTCCTACCCCACCATAACTTGACCATTCAAAAGCTAAAGGTTTAGTAATACAGATTAACAGTGATCAGTAAATATCAGACAGTCCACTACACAACATTTTAAGATATAATTATAGGGAAAAAGTGCTCTATTGACTGCAGTCATTTTCCTTTACCACCTAGCACAATTTCAGCCAATAAATGATGGTAATGCAGTGTTACTATTCTTAAAGTTGTATAAAAATGTGTTGGCTGACTATTATGAGGAATATTTAAGATGCTGCCCTGCCTGGCACACCATCCTCTGTCATGCAACCAGATCAACCACTGTTTGAAGATGAATCAGTTATCACACAGCAAAAGTACAACCCTTAATGTTGGAATAATACCGAAAGATAAAATAGTTTGCTTTCTTGTCATCTGCAATGTGACACTTTTTTTAGGCTGGTGCAATTATAATGCTAACCTCAGTTACAACAGTAAAAGAATTTATGCAGTGGTAGTTACATTTAGCTTCTTATAATCCAATTGTTTTTATAAGCTAACCTTCAGTTGTTAATGCATGTTTTTTGCTCTTTTTCGCTTCCAAACTGACAGTGTCAATTCCTCAATAATCTCTTAAGCATAAATAAAAGTTGCTAAATTTTGTGGTAGACTGACCCTTGCTACAGTATACCCCAATTGACTGTGAATGTTATTTTACCCTGGAGACCTGGGAATCTTCCTAGGTATAGAGATGCCATGTGATAATCTGTGAAGGGAATTAACCTGAACTTTTTTTGCTCATGATTGTATACATGTGTAATTTTATGTAACCAGTGAATACCCTCAACGACATGATGAGGAGAGAAGCAAATAGCAAGAACACAAGATAGAATGTGGGATAAAAAAGCAGCTAAAGCAAAATGTCATGTTACAATACCTCTAGAGCAAGTGCTGTTTTGTCATAGGCACAGGGCACTCGTTTCTGGATGGCCTTTGCCATCACAGGGCCGTTCTGCACGGATGGCAGAGGGGTGATAACCGCCCCAGGCGTGCCAGGGGGCAATGGCGACGGTGTCTGAGGCTGGGCGTAGGCATGGACGAGGGCATGGGAGGGCTCAGGGATCCCATAGCTGTTGGAGTTGCGAGACCCATGGGAGGGCTGGCCAGGGTGGGGTGAAGGTCGTACCAATTTCTCCACATAGGGCACAGGGATCATCCCAATACGGCCCTCTTTGCTCTTGGCACTCCACCACTGCTCCTCTGGCTTGTCTAGAATGATGAGGATCTCGCCCTTTTTGAAGGGAAGATCCTCTGCATCACTTCCAGTGAAGTCATATAGAGTCCGCACATACTCCAGGTTCTCCTCTGAGCCACCCATGGGCTGGATGGGTCCAGTCACTGTGCTTGGGTACCTTTGGAGATCAGAAAATTAGGCTTTAATGCAGAGACAACAGACACAATATTCAAGTGTTTAGAAGATGGTGTTATTCAGTAGCTTCAATAAAAAAACAGTGTTAGTTCAATGATGCATATACATTTGTGAAAATTGTAATCATTTACATGTGCTGTGCTCAGGAGAACTACCACATAAATGCTTCCAAATGTATAACATAAATTAGGCTGAACAATTTGTAAAAACAAGTTTCACAGCAACTATTATGACTGATATTACCAGTCATGTAGTTATGAACATGTTTGCTTTTACAATAGGATTAGGAGGTCAGGGCATCTCTGTCATACCACTGTTCTTATTATTAATAGAATTTTGTGATAATTTTTTTCTTTAAGAACTGCAGTTCTTGTGAATGTTCCTGTGTGTATCCTGGGATATTGTGACACAATGCTATCACTATCCCGGAATTAATGAAATCCCTGAACTAATGTGTATATAAACAAATGGCAATGGTGAAATGTTGAAAAATGCAATACAGACGCATAAGAATAACAATCTAGTATACAAAGTACAGTCAGTACTCTGTGGCCCTGACGTGAACTAGTAATATGCAGCATCAAGTTAGAGCTTGCAAGCGAAACTGAGTGCCTTACAAATGTGTGTCAATGAAGCTCTGGTTACTTAATCATTGTCTAACGCAGCAGAGGTGTTGGATGGTTGTCTTACCTGGGAGCTGGTTCTATCAGTGTGGTAGTATCCAGATAGTGGATTTTGTAGAACTCCAGGAGAGCAGGGAGATGTTCAAATTCCTGGTCGCCTATCTTAAACCTTTTGCTAGGCAAAGAGTTGATGATATAGTGGGACACTTTGGAGTTCTCAGACACTGACAGCACATAGTCGCCAGGGCAGGTCGACGAGTCTCGAACAAGAAACATCCCATGTCTCTGTCCTTGTAATCTATTCTGTGCCTCTTGTCGTGACACAGGTCCAAAATACCAGGCGGACCGATCAGATGAATCAAACCGCGCAGTTGACATTTCTGATCCAAAAATAAGTTAATATCAGTCTTCAGATACGAAAAAGAAATCGCAACACAGTCTAGACAATAAATTAAAACGTGTATGCGTGGTTGGGATTGGCCAATCACAGCAAATTGGAAGATGCAGGGCAGGGCATTCGTCGCCCTGGGAGGTTTTCGACTGATTTCTGCACGAACACACTGCAGGCTCCGGAGATCGCAGGTTTAATGAAGCACAAACCACTAAAAAAAACCCCAAACAAACAAACAATAAAACGAAAACAACCTGGTGTTTTCAGGGACAGGCTGTGACTGGCTGGATCCAACTTTGGAGCATAATGTGGTTCCTGTGCTCGGCAGTCAACGGCAGAGTGATTGTAAACGGAGGAAAAAAGAGAAAACTTACGAACATCGATGAAGGCCGAAGCAACAAATGATCAATGAAGCTTCCCCTTTTCGTTCCGCCTTCCGAGAAAACACCAAGCTCTCTGTTCAAATAATTTATCTCCACCAGTCAGTGTCAGTTATGAGAACGGAAAAGGTGGCCTCAGTTTTACATCTGATAAATCCTCATGCCTGTAATAGGTCGCCAGGAGCCGTGGGTAGGAAGTCAGATGATTAGTTAGTATCTTCGAGATCTTTTCGTAAGGCACCCGTCATGGAAATGCGTTTAAGAATCCCCTTTTTCGAGTCTGGGCAGACTTTTGAGGCAGCGCAGCAAAAAAAATGGCGGCCCGCAACACGTCTTCACACAAAAAATGATTTCACAGCAGCGGCGTGTCTCCAGCGCGTGCATCTCAGGAGCTGGGCCGAGACACCGAAGCTCGATCGTGCATTGTCCACGGCCACGCAGGGTTCCCGGTTCGAAAAATCCACGTTTGATACTTTCCCTTATTTCTGCTCGTCCCCCCCCTCACCGGAGCCACCAAAACTGCGAGTACGAGACCGAAAAATGGCGACGGGAGGGCAGGTCCCGCTTTCTATCTGACTGCACGTCACCGACGCCTGGAGGGGGAAGTGGGAGGAAGAAGGGGGTGGGCGAGTGACGATGACACGGACACCCCCCACCCCAACTCCAACCCCACCTCCGAGCACAGAGCTGGAGGTGTCAGTCAAGTTTCCATGACATAGAGCGTTTTACTAATGATAAAGCACCGACCGTATATTCACCAGTATGAGTCAAAAGACATTACAGCACTATTTATAACAGCAGAAAGTACTTCCGGCTGCCTGTGATGTTGTCCTATGGTGAGGACTAGTGACAACTCATCACGACATTTATAAATGACAAGATAACTTTTTTACTTGACTGTTTTATTTTTGTTGTTGATGCAAAAGAACGTGCACCAAACAAAAACATTAAGTAACCACACCCAGTAGTTCCACGACCCCAAAGTGAGGGCATATTCTAAATAAATTTTTAAAAAAGATATATATCCAGGTAGTTCCATGACCTCAAAGTAGGTGCATATTTCAAGTAAATAAATAATAAACATAAATAAATAAATAAAATTATGTTGTAAATGGTTAGCTACTAGGACCTCAGCTCCAAAATGAACACAATGCAGAACTCTTTTTCTTATTTTACTTTTTTAAAGTATTTTTTAAAATTATATTTTGTATATAGAATTTACTAGACAGACAAAATCTACCGGTAAAGAATTCCTTGTGTGTGTTTACATACTTGGCAAATAAAGATGATTCTGATTCTGAACAATCTTGCAGTTGTAATACCACTGATGGCCGCTGGGGGGTGGCTCCAAAAAGCTATTGTTTCTGGGTTTCGCAGACTTATAATATCGTCACACTGCAGGCAAAAGTGGCCCAAAACTGACTTTTTTCTTTTTTTTCTTACAGATATGTGACCCACATCTGATTTTTTTAGGACAGTCTGAGCAGCACAAATCAGACCCAGGCCTCTTTAACTACATTCACCACACGTGATCTCATGTCTTCTTCTGTGCACGTGGGTCATTTCAAGACCTTCGACTGTTCACAAATGAACGACCATGCAAAACAAAACAAAAAAAAAGATTTCAGCAAAAACTCAGAACTGAGGCTTAAGACCTGCAGTGTGAACATGGCCTTACATTTACCTTCTCTCCAAAAGTATCAAGGCAATTTTTTTTTCATTTTTTCATTTCAGGTTTCATCGGTTTTATTTGCCACTTCTACTTAATGATCTGGTGGTCTGTCTATAAATTTCTCCTCCCTTAATCAGATTTTACGTCAAACAGAAGGCCTGTTTGACAGCTTATTCACTCGCTAAGTCAGACGTGATGAGTTTCAGTTTATTTTATAAGATGCAGTTTTCTCTGTAGTTGTGGTTAAGGTTCACACTCACAAGACTGTAAAATGACTTTGTTACACAATGGTTGACAATGTTTATACCAAGTCAGTAAGCTAGCACTTCGCATTAGCTTACCTCTGACTTCTCAGGGTTTTGTGTTTCCACCACTTTTATCCAAATATGGTCACCTCTTTTGTCACTGTATTTCTTTTGAATGTTGTACCAAAACAAAAAACCCAAAAAACAGCATGTCAATGATCCGGCTTGAGAACGGGTCACCAATGGGTAATGTCTTTAATTGTAAATTATATTATCATATCAAATAACTAATTATATACAGCCTGTGGTTAGCTCTCTGTTGCCATGTTTCAAACATTAAGAACTTGTCACACATTTGAATTGAACAGTGGGTTTTCAGGCAAAATGTAGTGAAAATATGACACCAAGTATGTTAAATATGGAAAGACAGAACTGAAATGTCAAAACTCAAATGTCATTAAGAACCAAAACCACAAATCAAAACAAAGAAAAATCCAGTTTTACAGACTTGTGTGCACTCACTGTTTGCCTTGTCACTGTCGCATAATGTGAAAAAGAAAAAAATGTGGTTGGTTTGATTTCTATAAGTGGGTCAGAACTGAATATCCATGAAAAAATGTGGATCCCAATGTGAGATCATATGAGAACAACTTTCCTTGATAGCTAACTAACATCAAAATCTTACCCACAATAATAGCAGTACAAATTTTTCACCAAATTGCACAGGCCTAAGTGGTTTAGTGATATTGATGTCGAAAATTATTATGGAAATATACTGTACATTGCAATAATAATAATTTGCATAATATAGATTATATTATATAGATTATATATGCAATTTATTATTACGATATACATTACATGTCTAAAATTAAATTTTTTTTAATGTATGAATGTTTTGATATTGAACAAACATTTTATCATTGTTTTGAATGTTCTACCTCTAGAGGTCTGAAATATTACGCTGCTTGTGTTTGACCATATACAAAATGGATCAATATTGACATGAAATAGTTTAAAAGTCTACATTTCATAAACCCAATTATGGCATCACTCATGTTTAAAGTGCAAATTATGAAGAAGCCAATAGTATCAGTAACTTGGAAATACAGTATTTGTTCAGTCTACAGCGATTTCACGCCATTAGTAAAATAGTTTTACATATTTCCCTATTTTCTATTCCGGTTCGTCTCCGACTTCCTCTTCGTTCAATCTCATAATAAGTATTATCTGGCACAGAACTGTGACACATCGATTTGTATCCCCCAACCTATCCAACACACAAAACGATCTGCTGAGAGGGACAGATCTAAATGCAGGAGACAGAGCCTCCAAAAAAGTGCAATGTAAAAGAAAGAACCTGTACACAAACACTGACCAAGGACAATGAGTCATCCTATGTGGTTTGACAACTTCTGCTCATCGATGAAAGTAAACTATAAAAAAGGTAGCTCTGTTCATCTGGCTGTTGAGGTTTCAGTGGTCGTGCCTCATGAGGCTGCAGCTGGCAGTTCTCATCACTGCAACACCATCTGAATGTTAATAGATTTGGACCCATTGGGTCTTAATAGCCAATGCCTGCCAATTCCCACATTTCCACAAAGGCGCAGTGATGCAACAAATTGGAAAGAAAAAAAGAATCCAATGGAGATACTTCCTCCTCACAAGTTAAAGTGAAAACAAGAAAACAAAAAAACATATTTTCACAGAGTAAGGATCATTTTTTAGCCCTGTTTGCTCCCATATTATTTACACATACTGTATATTAAAATGTTGTTACGTTTCATTAAAATAGACATTATGTAGAGGGAATTGAGGTGATGTAAGAGGGCACGGGCCACGCTTGAATGACAGCCGATGATGTCAAATGTTTCTTGAAAAACCACCAAGTAGTCCCATACACTTTAATTTACAACTTTACACATATTGCATTAAATTTCATAAAGATTAAAAATTCTGCAAATGTACATATATGAGAACTGCTTAGTAACTCTAGAGGCAGCTGTTGTCTGAGGACAGAGAGTAAAACGGTGCAGTCAATGCTAAGACACAGAAGAAGATATTTAATTCACTGTGTCAGTGATGTATTGACTCATTCTGGAGCCAAACCAGTGGTGCAGAGCCCATCAAACTAGCACTGCCACAGAAGGACAGTAGCATTTGAGACATAATGTGAACTGGAGAGATTCAAACCATTACATGTAACAAATGTTTGGTATACTGTGAGAAAAGGGAACTTAATTTTACCTTTCATCGATTGGATCATCCTCACTTACTCTTCTCATTGTGAACTTAGATGCATACATGCTCACTCATCTGCACACAGTCAGTAGGAAGTATAGCATCGTAACATTGTGCTTTCCAGTTAGCTGCCAGGTTTGAAAATAAAACATTAAAAAACACTGAGTAATAACAGGTTGAGTTGATGAAAAACATTTAATACCTCACCGCTTCAGAATCATCAAGATGTCCAAATGATAACCAAAGCTGTGCGGTGAAGTCGGTTAGCGCCATGGTGATGAAACAGACCACTACAAAGCTAACAGAGGCTGGCAACAGCTCTGACGACTTCACTTCTGAGACGGCTCCAGCTGGAGTGGAATGTGTGGAAACTGAATTCTGAAAGTTTCAAAATACTCATTTTTGGGCTGTAAGATCAGGCACCCCATTAATCCAATCTTAAACCAAGCAGAGGTGGCAAAAGTACACACTTTGTTCAGTCCACAAGAAGTGCAGGCTCTGAGACATACTCAGGAAAATTTTCTTTTACATCGTTTTATTTTGTAAAATTTGGACTTGAGTTATATTCATTTTGTTGACTTTGATTTAATGTCACAAAATCCAGGATATGCTTGGTTTTAATCCTGTCACGTCATTTACATCGTCTTCATCTTATTTCGTCTTTCTGCTATTTACATCACATGAGGTCTTTACCAACTATTAATTAAATCTTTTTTGTTATTTTCCTTTCATCTAGTTTGGTGTGATATGAATATGCGTTACTGTTCCATCCTATTAGGTTGAAACTGACAGTCTGTTTAGAAAATGTAAGGAACAGAACGTCCAGACATTTATGTTAAAATGTAGGCAGTAAAAGTGAATAGTTGTCAGAAAAATAAATATTCAGGTCAAGTACAAATTCCACAAAACTCTACTTCAGCACAGTAGTGTTAATTCCCACCTCTAGAAACAAGATTATTACTTACAACAGGGCCTTCATTTGAGTACACATTCAGTAAATTCTGTAATAATTTATGCTAGCCTCAAGGCAGGGTTAAAATTCACTCAGAATTAACAGCATAAAGGCCAGTTATATCAGATCACCTGTAAACTTGAATAACTTCATCATGGATTAAAAGCATAAACTAACCTAAGTGTGTATTTAAAGGTCATGGAGGCGGAGTATGTTAGGCGTTTGTCTGCCCCACCTGGCTCTATGCAGTTCTAAACCTGCCCTAAACTGTTGCACAACTGGAAGCTTAGTTTTGATTCCCGTTATGAAATTATTCTGCAGTGCTCGGCAGTTTGTTGATTTTGGCACAGTACACCATTTCACTGAAAATTGTTTTTTTTTTGTTTTTTTTTTTAAATCATTGTTCAAGCAATCATAGGTCCATTTCAGTTCCGTAAGGCGAGACACCCCAGGTGAATAGGGTAAAAAAAATATTTAATAGATGTTACCATGAAACTTCCCCAGTTGATTAGTTACAGTAAGATCATATTTTTTTGTATTACAAGTTTTATGAAATATTCGGTTTAAATCTGCAAATGAGGCATTATCTCATTGAATATGTGCAAATTTGCAAAACTTTCCAGAACAGAAATCTGAGCATTGAATCTTGTTGATAATCGGTAAGAAATGTATTGCAAGAAAGTGGAAATTAGACACCCTCCTTCATTAAGATGTGGTTAGATGAAGTAAACAGTTGTGTGCCCCTGGAGAAAATAACTTACTAGATGCAAAAAAGAAGTAAGATGTTTTACAAGATATGGCATCCATTTTTAAACTATATGGAAAATCTACCAGCACACCAGGTTGGTTAAGCTTTTTGTACTCAAGTAGGGCTTATAGGACCTAGGAGGTGTGAGGTCACCATATGTCTGTCTATGTCTCATATGGTTCATATGTCTCTCTTTTTTTTTTTTTTTGTCCTGTCTCTGTCAGTGTATGTTTGGTTTTTCTTGTTTTGTTTTGTTCTTTGTGTGTCTGTCTGGGTGTCTGTCTGTTGTCTCTGGCCCTGTTGTTGTGGATCAGTGAGATCGTCTTGTTTTGCTATCCTATGAAAAATCAAAAATAAAATATATATATTAAAAAAAAAAGAAATCTGAACATTGGAAGCCAATGAAGCCAGAATCTAAAATCTGGCTTCATTTTGTTGACATATTAGTCAGAGGCTTTTACAGAAGGAATATTTGATATCTCTTTTTATCACTCCATAAATCAGAAAATACAGTCAACAGCCATAAAAAAATACATTTCCACCATGTTTTTAGGAATAAAATGTTATATAAATCAAGCTATGAATGATATATGAACAAACTCCTGTGTAAAAGCCTTTAGAATATAGACAGGAGTAAAACTGGACAGTCTGATGTATGGAAGTGCTACTGAAGTGGAGACTTGTGCCTCAGAGTATGAGAAAAAACTAATTTTGAGAAAACGGCCTTTTAAAATATGTGTTATAGCCAATGAGATTTCATCATTAGCATTAAACCCCCTTTGAACATTCACTATTGGTTACTGATAGAAAGGAAATGTCCTTATTTGGGTTCCATAGCGTTGTGCAGGACACTCAGAGCTTTACAACGATACCGGACACGACAGACTTCAGTAAACACACCAAAGTCAGCATGGTGGTGTGTAATGATAACTCCTTGGTAAATTCAGGAGAAACGTACTGCCACAAGTAAACAAACTGGAATAAAATAAACATCTTAATGTATATTTTCAATGTTTTTTTTTATAGCAGCTTGAAAGAACACATATTGAAGGAGTAAACTAGAACAAAACCTCAAAATTGACCACTGCATGAAAAATCGATGTTTTTGTCTGCAGCGTCTCGCCTTATGTAATTAAATTTTCCAATAAAAGTGGTTAATACATTTTTCAGACTAATTCTGTCATGTATATATTTACTGATAATGAGAGTACAGTGAAGTGTAAAATGTACGTAAATGTTGGTTAATTTAGTCACATGTGATTATCAAGAAAATGCACTTTTTGGCCACTTTTGGGAAAGTTGTGATAAAGAAGAAACTGACTGAAATTGGCTTATTCTTAGCAAACATGACAGTCATCATATTCATTTTTATTTTGACTTTTCAAAAGTAAAAAAAAAAGTAAAAAAAAAAAAAAAAGCAATGCACAAACCCACTAGATGCCTTCCTCATAGTTAAGGTTTTGTCTTGTTTGTATGTCAACTTTTGAAAGTAACCACTTCCTCATAGTTCAACTAAACCTCTAGCACCAGATTAAACTGTCTACTGTGAAACGGTGCCATTTCTTTGAAGCCTGTGTGTAGACACAGCTCCAGACCCACTCTTTTTAAACATAGAATTTCCACTAAAGTTTTCATTTTTTTAATTCATGTGTATGGGCCTCAAATGAATGAGACAAGGTTTCATGTGTAACAACTGTTGATCACAGTGTACCCAATTCACCCAAATGACATTTAAACTCACTTTTGTCATCGAAAAATATCTAAAATACAGAAGTTTAAATTCACTACGTCCTGTATGTTTTGATATTCATGTTTTTTTCTTAAATGAATAATATCTACACTAATAATGGTTGCTGCATCATAACCTGACTAGTCTGTGATGTTAAAAGGTGGATTCACGTATTCTCTCCTGAATCAATGAAATCAATGACAGTGAATATAAAACACAAACTCTCTCAGTGTTCTTTTGTGTTTAAATCATTTACTAGATTTTTGGTGTTTTACACAAGTGTACAGCCAGAATCCTCTGAACAATTTAGTCCACGATTGGTTTTGTTGTAAATGGATAATTACAACAATGCCCAGGTTTTGGCAGAGCTGCAAAACATAAGCAGTACTATACCTCACAAACCCATTTCCAAATAACTAAAATGAATGGCTAGTGTTATGTTGGAGGAGCAACTCTGTAGTACCAGTGCTTTACCTTATACATAGTACAAAAGCTAAATGTAAGACATTCTCTGTATGTGCAAAATTCACATTTTTTCTTTTCCTTTTTCTTTCCTCTTTCACACCTGTCCTGCCTAATAGAGAACATAAATACTTTAACTGGATTTGATGATACAGAGTTTGTTCTGTATTCAGTGCACTGTCCTCTTGAAACGGTTCCTCTGAACAGCACGTGTCCTCCTCTGCCTCTCTGCAATGTCAGTGCTGAACGTCTGTTTGAGAGCTGGTAAAATCACCCCAGACTGAGAGGGTCCAGATCTGAGGAGGAAGTTAAATGGTGATTAAAACTACAGGACGAGGGCAGCTGAGACCATGGAAAGGGTCTGTCTTAGATTAGGGAGCCATCTTCAAATATTTCAAGATTATAAGCAAAAATATCAAATTTTTCACCGCCACTCGTGATTTTGCCCCAAAAAATTGAGTTTTCGCGCATGTTCAGGCCCCCAAAAATGAGATGGAAGAGCATAATAATAATAATAATAATAATA
>JAPQRQ010000005.1:5880939-5897986 GCA_037367365.1 Apogon talboti | reverse complement strand
TAATAATAATAATAAACATTACAATTACAATAGGGCCTTCGCGGCCATTGCATGGCCACTGCTCGGGCCCTAAAAAGATAAATCACAGCCGTTTTGTAAGATCTGTTGCATAAATTCAAAGATAAACAGTATGTGATACATTAAATTAAATCACAATCTGTGTCAAAATATGTTTACATACATTTTTTCAGGAAACGTTTGAAGACCAAGCTTTGGCAATCTCTCCACTTCTGAAAATTTGCTGTAAAAGTATAAAATAGACAATTTTATGAGAGCTGAGATACTTTTTCAGTTAGTAAAATGACAATCAAATGATGATCAAATAATGTACTGTGTTAACTTACCGAGTGCCATCAGCAAGGTAGGTTTTGGTGAGAATGTAGTTTTCTGGAGTAATTTTTTTGCTCAAAACAATATCCCTTAGCACGGCCTTCACACGTATAATCTGCAAAAAAGAGCAAAGAGTGTAACTCACAAGTTATTTTCATAGTTCAAGTCTGGCCAGTGTTGTCATTTTAAATGCGCTCACTTCCTGAGACTGTAAACTGTTTGCATTGTACAGCTGACGAATGATGACCTCACACTCCTGTAGTGTGGGAGCCCGTGGTGGGTGGGAGGGGCTGCTGTGGATTCGTAGAGGCTGTAATGAAGTGATGAGGCCTCCCTTCAGCTCTGGACCATGGTCATACCTAGATGAACCTAGAGTTTCGCTCGATTCTCCAATGCTTCTCTCCCATCGTCAGCGAAATAATGCCATTTAGAAAATAATACACACTGTTAAAATCAGCTGTGAACGTAAATAATGACAGACTAAACACTGATTAAATGTCCTTTTGAGGTAACCTGCATTTGATACAATGTAATTTCACAAAGACAGTGAAGATAAAGTGAATGCAGACACAACAGTCTGCTGCAGACTATGGCGGAACTATGTCAGCCAGCACTGCAGACAGAGCAAAGAATAGATTTACTTGAAGCAGAGACAATGCAAATGCATGGTGATAAGGAAATGGCCATCTAAGGTCAACAACTTTGTACCTCATTTGTTATTATCAAATGATTTTCTCCTATCTGATGGAAAAATCCACTGTGCTCTCTCAATACTCAACATCATCCATTCAGAAACAATCCATATCAGTTGACAGCTAGAAGTAGACAGTTACACCCATCATATGTGAAATTAAAAATAATCAAAATGGATTTATTCATGTAAGAAGACAACATGAACTATAGGTTACGCATATTACATTGACTCTGCATTAAGGGCCTGATAATTTTAAGAGCATCCTCAATGAACTCACTGTGACTGTAACTGTAACAACATCACCATAATGCAAAAAGTTATCTGTATGCAAGAGATGATGTTTTTTTTGTTTTTTTCTTTCTTGATCTATTGCTTTTTTCTACAAACCTGCCTGCATGAATGTGTTGATTAAAATATACTGAACAATACTGATGCAGGTAGGCAGGAGAAGTCTGGGTACTGAATCTGGACCAGATGCAACTGGACAGAGACTCACCTGACCGCCTGATCCTGCAGTGGTCGTGTGTCTTGGAGCTGCTCCTCCAGATAGATGCCCATACGAGCTTCACTTTCCTGGGTGGGTGGTCTAATGCCCCGTCGACTGTTTGTCAAACCTGAGAGAAACAGAACCCAAAATAACCACAACCAGTTTATTATTATTATTATTATTGTTATTAATAGTGGTAATTTTAAGGGATCGTGTTATTATTTTACATAATGGGCATCTAATAGTCCCGCCATGGAATACTATCAAATAAAAGATAACATTTCCATTCCAAATCTTAATATTTTTCATTAGTGTTATGATTCAGTCTTTATGGAGGTACTGAGTGACTCTTGTCAATATTGTTAATAACTGAGTTTGGTAGTATTTTTTCATTCATAATTCATTGTTACTTAATTTAAACAAAACATTACCCTATATTTTTTCAATTATCAGCTCAATTAAAAGTCCCTTTAAATATACATTATACAGTATATGAATGACAATATTCCATATAAAGAAACTGACAACAAAAACAACAGTGAACAGTACATCTTACCTTTTCTACTTGACTTTGGTGACTCCATTATCAGCTTATACTGCAACTCTGCAACATCCACATGGAGAGTCTTAGTGCATGTTAGAGTGTACAGAGGCTCATAAAAGACACAGTCCTGTAATACAGTCCAGGCAAATTGCCTATGTATCCACATGGGCCTGACTAAAGTGACAGTGCAGAGACAGATGACTGAGGAAACTCCTGGTGGGTGGTGAAATGTGGTCATATGGAACAGCATGAAGACCGCATGGTAAAGTGACACCAGATCTCTGTCCACCTCCCACTGAGAAACCACTCACCTTTCATTTTCCTCAAGTCAAAACCCTGCAGTTGCTATGCGACCACCGTACCTAGATAGAATGTCTCACGCTTTTCAGCACCTTACTGGGAGTAAGACAGAGCCATTTGCCTGATTTCATTAAAAACAACCTGTGGACAGCATAGCAGGACACTCACCCTGGTAAATGAAAATGATATAGATTGTGTTTCTTAGCAGAGTAGTTCATTCAATCTAATGAAAGGCAATATTGATCAACACACACAAGAAATGATTTTGCTAATTACTCTTTCATCCCTGGACTTTGTCTCTTGCTGTGAAGTGAGAGATTGTGTCAAATCACTGTGACAGCCAAATCAATTATCAATGTATTTTCAACTGAATATCATCTATTTTGAGGTGTTTCTTTTTCTGAAACCTCCAATAATTTCCTGTAAAGTACTATGAAACTACATGTACAGACATGAAGTATTTTACTTAAGCCATTTACTCTCCTGAGATATAAAAACTTTCAGGTGTAAAAAAGCATTTTTGTTCTCCAACATAAATTATTTTACTTTTTTGTGGGTTCTAACTGAACAGAAACTGAACTATAATCTAAGGTATTAATACAATACATTTGTTTCATGTCTAGTTGAGAGCATCTAACTTAATAGTAGGCCCATAGCTCCTATTATGTGTTATTATTATTTAACATTATTTCTACTTCTTCACCTTTGTTCTCCCGTCTGAGGTATTCTATTTCTGTGTGAAGCTTCCCAAGAGTGTCCTTGTGTTGTTGCTGAAGGAACTGGATATTTCTCTCCAGTGATGCGATGCGGGGGTCGGTGTCGCTGCGGCGGGTCGCCTCCTCTACCCTCACCTGTCCCCTGTCTCTGTCAACCGGCGGTGGGAGAACGGGCAGCTGCTTTAGTTGGCTGGCCGGTGGGCGTAGTGGAGAACAAGTCCTGCTTAAACTCCCAATGCGGGTCCAGTGTGGCAAATGGTGCACTGGTGGAAAATTATTGCTTGACATTATTTTAGTTAGCGTTGAACAATATTCAGTTGACAAAACATGCTAATAGCGTATCTTCTTTGCTAGCAAGGCGGCACCAAGTTCTGCAGCGACCTATTTTAGCTACATGACCGACACTATTAGTTAACGTTTATTCTCAGGGAACAGGTTAAACATTACTCTAGGCGATAAAAGCTCGCTAAAACAAAGTTGAAGTGTGTTAACGCTACTCGTAAACACTTTGTTAAACTGAATTAACCTAGCTACGTTTCTCTTCCGTTGACATGCGCTCCGCTTCACTCATGCTGTTGCCGTGACAACCACCTGAATTACACGCCCCGCCTTCTTTGTGGAGATTGACAGAACTGACTACCAATCATCAGCATCGAAACATTCAAAAATATTCATTTGTTGGGTGGAGTATTTGGAGGCGGGGCTTATACAGAAATAGCTGTCTGACGTAATCAATGACATGAGCAGTATGATTCTGTATTTCACTGAAAATAATTTTAATCATATTAGAATGAATAAGCTTTAGAGCATGAATATGTGAGTAATATGAATAAAAGTTATTAGTGGGGGCCAAAAAAATTATGAGACCAAAAACTAGAAGACAACTCAAACACATACAGTAACGGTGTCTCTGTATTCTGTCAATGTTTTACAATTAAATTTAATGTTTTTGAAGTCATATAACTGCTGCATTAACTCCTAGGGACCCCTCAGATCAGTTTTGTAAAGCTTTCTTTTTTGATTCGTGGATCGTTATGGCTGTGTTACGACTTGTGACATGGATTTCTGTAAGAATGTTATATTTCAGATACTGAATCTAATGTCAGTTAGTATTACAGCTCTATTGTACACAACTGACACTTTTGCACCCTCTTGGAACCCTTGAGCAAAAAATGTACATGCAAGAAAAACTGCTGTATCAAATATTTTTCTGCTTTTTTCTGTTCAAATCTTCATAAACCACTTCAGATCTGCTCAAAACAACAAAAATGTTCATGATATCCAGGATTTTAATCCCTTAAATTCCAGTTCGAATACTTGATGCCACTTGTTTTAATAAAAAAAAAAAATCAAATCAAATCAAATCAAAACGTGACACTGTTATATATCAGGTCTTGGACATGTCAAAGATTAACAACACAGATTTCCTTGCATTTGTATTGTTTTGTTAAAAATGTGGTTTCAATGAAAATCAATGAAGTTTTTTTTTTTTGTTTTTGCGATGATGGACCTACACTACACAAAACTACTAATGCACCAGAAAAACTATTGATATATGATGGTTTTATAGCAGTTTATTGTCCATGTTCATTTTTAGCTCAAGAAGGTTGGTCTCCAGATGGTTGCTATTTTAGTGCTGTAAATGTGTTTAGGTAGAGCTCATTTTAACTCCTTACACTGTTTGATTATTTTCACTGTAGAAATACAGAATAATAATCAGGTCATCATGTGTTTGCAGCATCACTCAGAACCATCGGTCTCAAAGATTTTCACTTTGTGATGGCATTCTCTCACATCAGATTGGCTAAAACTGTGGTGATTGAGCATCTGACCTGCGACAATATTATATGGAAGTTTATGATCTGTGTCTGTAGTGAAATTCCTGCAAAAAAATCAATGAATGTAATTTAATTATGAATATTAGATTATTTAACTGATAAATGGTTAAATAAATAGATCTAAAAAAAACCCCATCAAATTACCACTTACACAAACATAGGCTCCAAAATTAAAATATTTGAGGCTTTTTTTTCACAAGCTTGGAAAAATAGCCATGTTTCAAGCTTTGTGACAATGCACTTTATGACTAATCCAAGGGTTTTCTTTAGAATATTTTAATTCAATAGGATATTATTCTCAGCCCAGAAGAAACATTTAATCTGCACAATATCTAACATCACAATTTATAGATAGAAGTGTTTTTCACTGGACAGGAATGAGATGAAAAATTATAAATTGTTATCTGTAGAGATGTCAACAATATTGCACAACTGGTGTAATGACAATAAAGCCTATTCTATTCTATTCTATTCAATATTTGCCTGTGAGATGTAAATGAGCAGAAGTATAAAATTCCAAAAATATGGAAATGCTCAGGTAGTATAAGTAACTAAATTCTTACAAGTAAATTCAAGTACAAGGAACTAAAATAGAGTTTAAATATGGCTAAGTTTCATCCCTAATGGAATCTTATGATAACTTTATTCCCTTATATGTTCCTTATGTTAGTCAGAGGAACAGTTTGAAAACATATAAAATAGATAGCAGGGACTAAATAAGGGAGACCGATTTGCAGCTGTTTCTTCTAGGGACTGTGAGTATGTTAAAGTATTTGTAAGATCACATATACAAACCTAAAGGAGCAACAGGAAGAGCATAAATGAAAATCAGAATAAAAGAGGAGAAAAATAAAGGCGCATCATCTGAAGACAACTGATCTTTCCTTTGACTTTATTGATTTATTGCAACTCTCACACAGATAATGTTACATCGCACACAAAGACATTAAAATAGTGTGTCCGTCATAGATGTGACAAAATGAAGATGCTTTTGCAACAGTAAGAGACAATAAAGGAAAATCATAGGGCCAATTCTTTGGAAATGTATAGGTGGTACAGTATGGTTCTCTCCATGCCTGCAGTTTCATATGTACAATAACAGCAATAAGTTAATTTACAATATTTACAAGTGATACAGAGTTAGTAAAAGTGAAAATATAAGGTGAAAACATTCAGGTATGTTTTTGGCAAACATAGAAATACAAATAACTCAATGACAGATTATTGTGGGAGTGCATATTCGGTTGGCTGAATCTTCATGGGGATTTTACTTCATTTTGTCTTTAGCTGGTCCCACAACCCTGGAGCTGATGGGGATTCAGTATCTTGTTAAAGGACACTTTAGCAAGGTGTCAGAGGGCAATGCCACTCAGTTTCTTACAGCATCCCAGTGCCCACATTACACTTTAGTTAATTCAACTGCATCACAAATTACCTTTATGGTGCTTCTGACTCCAACTCAAGGTAATCTGCATTAGGATAACTGATAGCAATGATTGTAGGGGACAATAAAAAGTGACACATGCATCCGTTTTATAAAGTTAAGAGGTCTTCACTTTCTACTACCTGTATCTTATAAGATATTGCAACTATACACTGACTGAACAGTATGTATATCAAACAGAGAGCCAGTGGGTGATACTAGGAATGTACGCAAAAACAGACAATTTCAAAGAAAATTATCTGACAAAAGACTAAAGGCCACAAAGCAAATACGCAAAAGTATATTAGATAAATATTCACTTCACACACAAGCCTCGCTTCATTCTCTTCAGCTGACAGTGCTACTTCACTGGCTTCTTTTGCTCTTCTGTAAATTATCTCAAGGCCTGACCACACATCAATGCCTTCTACTAGAAATATGGAACGCATCCACCATGTTCCGCCAACTAAAAAGGCAAAGCAAGACTACACCTCAGGGAAAAGAAAGTCGTACTTTCAGTGGATGTTTTCAGTTTGATATGTAAAGATGGGATCTAACCCAGAGTAAACTGGAGTCAAAATCAAGTACGTAACTCACACGTCGCGTCAAACCAATAAACAAACCCCACAGTTCACTAATACCTCAAACAACACCACTTCACACATGCATGCATGCACACAGACCTCTCTTTGAAAGCCATCTGAACAAAATCTGACCCTTTTCCTGTTGGCTCATAATCTAGAGGAGTAAAGGGATCCTATTGGGGTTTATGGCTAAGGTCAATATCAAGACTACACAAAATGTTTCAGACAAAAATATAACAATCAGCACTCCAAATCAACACGTCACATTTCAAAATTGCCACCCACTTACTACTCTGAAATGGAACAACATAGCTTATACCATCTCCTTATCGGCGGTCTCCTTTCTAACATTACCTTTAAAAAGTAAATATAATACAACTAAAACTGCACTAAAACGTATCAAAGTATAAATCTTTAAATCTCTCTAACATGTTTAGCATGTTCCACTCAACATTATCCTATACAGTACTTGAACAGTGCAAAAACATTCAGACATTAGCTCTGGGATCAGGCTAAATGTTGCATTACTAACATTTAGGCCAATGTTTCTGCTGCTTTTCTCCTGTCAGCCTTACATTCAAATTTGATTATACTTGCTCAACTCCAACATGTCGGATAAAACAAACACAAAAAGACATCAAATGGAAATTGGTGGAGAGATTACCAGCGACAGCAGCACCTAAGCCTGTGTATACTTGGATAACAGATCCCTGGTCATTGCAGCATCTTAAAAGGATTGTGACCCAAATGCTAAGAGAAAAAAAAACCAAAACAAACATCCATCCTTGAATTGAAAGCTACATTTACAATTTAGTAGTTCCAGTTTTTATGCAAAATCTCCATTGGATTGTTTTGACGAGGGGAGTCAAATTAAAATTAAAAGTATAGAGTGAGTAAAGTGTCAAACAGAGATGCATGTTCTGGATTTCCTTCCAGACCAGCACTTATCATCAAACCTAAAATAAAAACATAACACAAAATCAAAACCTTTTTTTTTTTTGGTCATTTTGGCAACAGTTTTATATCAGTGCTTGTAAAAAGCTTGCAGTCGCCTACCAATGAACAAATGGGATAGATATATTTCCCTTTAACTGAGCAAGTAGATTTATATCAGTGAGACCAGACGGAGGAAAGCAACAAGTGGTAAGAAAAACAAACACTTGATGAGAATGTAATCAGCATACAGTACATTCTCTCCAGCTACTGATCATGGTAAAAGATAACATTTTGTCTATTGAATTGCCTATAGCAAATCTGTAGCATGTATATTTGCAGCCTATGAAAGGCTTTCTGTTTGTTTAGATAAGTACTGTATGTGGGTATGTGACTACTTGGCAATATTTGCTCCTGTCTGTGTTATCCCTACTGAGGCGGAATCTTCTCCTTGGCAAAAAATACAACTTTTGGTGCCAAGAGCAAAGTCCTCACACACAGACTTGAATGCAGACATTCTTCCACAGCATTAGTGCTTCATGCCCAACACTGGTCCATGTTTAGTGTTGGAGAAGTCACTGCCACTGTCCAAAACTTGAGATGAACTGCACGCCATCCAGCGAGCACAGGCCCTGGAATTTGACTGAAATCCAAACTAAAGCATTTCTACTGACAACCATGAGGTGCGGGTGGAGATTTGGTATGTCTGTAATGTGCAGGGTGCAAATGACTGACATCATATCCGCGCTCCGGGAGGCGGCGTCAAACACGTCACTCTCAAACACAGAGTCCAGACTGTAAAGCTGTGAGGCGACGTTCAATGCACTCCTTACCTGCAGTCGCAAAGCAAAACAAAGACAGAAAAGGATTGTGGGAGGGTCATGTACAAGTCATGTTCACAATGGTAACAACTTTTATCACTGTTAATGCTGGTTCTTTCATGTGCTTTGGTTTTACACACCAAGAAAAACATACTGTCTTATTGTGGTTTATCAATAAAATCTATCTGTATCAGTTACAGCAGATATTTCTAAAATATCGCGTGAATATATTTTTATCATTACTACTACTGCTAAAACAGACTGTGGATGGAGATGCTCCTTGGCGACATCCGCCTGTGTACATGAGTCGAGCCAAGACAGACACTTACATTTGCTAACACTGAGGATGTCATCCTGTTCTGTGAGCAGCAGAGATAAGCCCTCCATCAGCAGAAGAGCTTTATGGTAGCGCAGGACTGATGCTTCCCCCTGGTGGAACATCTCATCCAGTGCAGCAGTCTGAACCTGTGACGATGCCAAAGCCCAGATTACCACATCTACATTTCATCTTGTCTTATGACGGACTACAATAATGAGTAGTTTTTACTTGCATTACAAAATCAGACTCAAGGAATCATTCTTAAATCTCCTGTGTGATTAACAGCAACATTGACTTATTTACTGTCCTCTTTGGGAAAGACTAAAACTACCTGTGAAAAAATTATTTTTAACTGGTTTCATAAAAACTACAAAAATCTGCCTTGTTTTTATTTGCCCCCACTGTTAATGGTTAATGATGTACAAAATTAAATATTAATTGGCTAAACTAATCAGTCTGTCTATAAAAAATACAAAAATCATAAGGGCAGGGGTTTCAAAGGACATATAAAATGCAGCGATAAAGAGCCCCGGGATAGTATTTACCCGACTCCCTTAGCACTAGCGTTGCCAACAGATCCTTAGGCTAAATTAAGTGTATTTTAAATCATTCACTGGATGCCTACAAATAGCTCAGCAATCCTGTCGGTGCCTACTGGTCTACACCCATGTGTCCTTTTCAGCTTTCCAACTGTTTTCACTTCTGGCTCACCATCTGCACGGTGTGGCTGAACAGCAGCCGCTCAGCTGTGATGGAGGTGATTTGGTCCATTAGACGGTGCTTCCTGGAAAAGAAGCGCTCCAGACGGGTGCTGAGTGAGCGACACGACGCCACGCTGGCCTTGTACAGCTCGTTCAGCCTCCTCACAACTGCAACGTATTTGAACAGACGCATAGTTTAATAATACGGCAGATGAATGCAAGGATCAGACACTCTAATTTATGTGAATTAGCTTGTGTACCTTGTTTGACTGTTGCAGATGGATAGAGTTTGCCCTGTTTAACTCGCTCCATGGCTGTGTGTAAGGCAGTCGACAACAGGTCTGCAGTCTTAAGGTAGAGAACCAGCTGTTCTGCATAACTGAGGAGAGACACAAACACTCTCAGCGTACTGAAAAATAAACATTAATCTACATATAATCTAACAACTTTGCTACTTTGCCACAGCCATTGTTCCCTGTTTGTTGTCACGACTCCGAGCAATTCTATTTTCCGCTGTTCAGCCGGGACCACAAACTGAGGATAATTTCAGTACAAATTAAAGTGTGATTAATTTTATTTATTTATTTTCTTCTCCATTCTGTTTCTGAGAGTTATTTTGCTCATTTATTTTTTCAAACGCTGCTGGAATCTATCAGCATTTCTGTTTGAAGACACAGCTCTCTTTGGATTAAACATATGCCTGGAGCTTCAGCACTATGTGGTTTTGGATGTCACTGGGCAAACATTCCTAAATTACCTTCACAATATTATAATTCATGTCACCTGCAAGGAAACAAGTCTTGCGCATTTATATTTTGACTGTGGTTTTGGTCTGTAGACAGCCTATTCCAGCTGCTCACAGGTGTTTGGGGGGTGGTGGAGGCTGATTATATGATTGACAGCTGTAATAAACACTGTAAAGTTATATCGGATGCGACTTTACTGCTCTACTTTGTGGCTCTTCACAAGGCAACATAGAAATTCCTATGGCCGAGACATTTTGGCATTCCTTTTCTACAGAAGCATCAAATAGCGTCAGGTCATCTATCTTTATATTTAGTCTTTTCTTTATATTTAGATTTTCCTTTTTACTGCAAATGCATACTGGTTCCACATATCAGTTATTGGTCTCTTTAAATACCAATCATTGGTACTAGTCCTGAAAATAATATTATGCATTTAAATTTCTTACTGTTTATTATTACATATAAAGTGCAATAATGAATCTTGTTTTACTACAAACCTGCCAGCTAGCATAAAGAGGAGAAGACACCTTAAAGGGAATTTTGTTTTTTTTTTTCCACTTAAACATGTTAGACGTCCAATAGATCCACAATTCCACTTCACTTCCAACATTACATATACACTATCTTTGCCCTTAGAAAAGACTCAGAGCCATATTTGATAGGGCCTCACCTCCACTCTCTGCTCAGCGAGCTTATCTGATCTGCTACCAGGCTCTGCTGCTGAAGGAGGGAAGGATGAGAGGTGTCGGCCAGCTCTCCCACCACCATAGACCCACGAGCTCCAGCAACCTCCATCAGACAGCGGGCAAAATCCAGTGTGAAACGCAGGCTTTGCACAGTGTCTGTATGCTCCTGCTGCACTCCGACAGAGACAGGAAGAAAGGCGGGCAGAGACGGAGACAGCAAGGTGGTTTAGTGGTAGAATTTTAAGCAGTCAGTCTGCACCGATGTAAAGAACACAAGCACATTTCATTATTCCATTTGCAAAACCCACCGGAGGCTATTTTGCTACAATAATTTCAAGGATCCTGTGGATATCACACACCTTCTAGACAGGCCAGTTACTTTCTATTTCAATATGCCTTCCACTTTACACTGCTGACCAGCTGGTTGAAACTATAATTCAAAAGTAGGTTGCAAGAACATGGCCCGCTGTCTAAAAGTGCCTCCTGTTTCAGAACTTTCACAACTTTCCGGAGGTGTGCAGAGGCCCAGTTTCTTACCTCCATTAGTGTCTCCTCAGGGAGCTCAGGAGCCTCAAAGGCTACAGGACACCCCATGTTGGCTGTGATGGGAATTGTGAAACTGTAACGAGGGCTAGAGGGAGCCTCAAAGCCATCCAGATAGGTGCCGTTCTGGTAGCGGCTGGTGAAGGAGCCTGCTGGGCTGACTGAAGTGAACGAGCCTGCAAGGGTGCAATGGTGTTTTTCAATAAAAGATATGTGAATGGCAGAATAATAAAGTTAACAAAAAAAAGTTGTATGTGTCTGGGTTGCAGTTCTATGCCGTTTGTTGTTTTGGTGTACATGAAGCCCAACACCATGTGGAGTCAGAAAGCATTCCGCTTAATAATCAACAACTGCCAGCAGCTACAATTATCATTCTTTTTATAGATACTCTAAGTGTTACTTACTGAATTGGAAAATTGTGAGTCTAAAAATGCTTGACTGGTTTATTACTTTAAATGAAATGAAATTAAAAATGACATCTCTCCACAGTTGGGCTTAATTTTAATCTTTACTAATAGAAAATAAACCTTTTATACTTACATTCACTGCTCTTAATTAAATTTCCACATCATGGAAATTGGAAATAATAGCTTCCAAGGGTTGACTGATGTATGACATGAAGCATAACACTAATGCAGCTGACAAAGTGGAGTTATGACTCCCACCTATTGGTTGAGGGGATGTGGAGACAAATTCCCTATACGTTGCTGTGTTAGAGTGAGCGTATGCTACCTGAGTATTTTCTCTGTCGGGAGGTATGAGGTGGGGTGCTGCCAGTGGGAGGAGAGCCCACTGTAAAAACCACCTGCGCTGGGCTGCAGGAGCCAGGGGTAAAGCCTCCACCGCTGCCGGGGGGCACTAGAAAAAAGAACATTTGGTTGACTGACCACTGATAGCTGCAATTTCACTGAAAATATGTACGTACCTGCTTTGAATGAGTCACTATTATTATTATTATTATTATTATTATTATTATTACTATTATTACTGTAGTGTGTTACTTTAAATCCAGACATGGTCAACATCTACACAGGTATTTTTTTTTAATTAAAAATAAAAAGGCTTTTTCCCTTTGTTGTACAAAAATCCTGTCTACAGAGGGACTGTGGCAAAAAACACTTAATTGAACAGTGCTTCAAACACATAACAATCAACAATCAACTGAAAAAGCTATTATCAGTTATGGTAACACATTCTGATGCCTCAATTTCTCAACATGTGAAAGCTTAATTATATTTACGTGTAAACATGGGTTCTATAATGTTCTCTAGTTTGTTTTTTGTTATGTCTGACCGAAAATATTTGATGAGAATTAGATTGAGTTACAATGACACTATAAACATATGTCTGTCAAAAACATACTGTATGCCTGCCTACCTGTTATGTCTATGGCTTTTTCAGAGGTGAGGTTCTCTGTGCTGCCTCGATCACCTGCAGGTACACTAGGGCCAAAGGCAGCCATCAGCAGCATGTCAGACAGGCGACCAGCACTCTGAGACCTGCACCCAACACACAGAGAAAGGGATACATTTACATGATTGTATTCATTGTTTATTTCCTTGGTATTCAATAGTCTAGTTACCATTCCTTATTACAGAGCACAGAAATCCTAAAATGATACCCAACTCATACTAGAAACTCAGACTACAACTCCTTGCACACACTGTACTATTATTGTAATTTTTCAAGCTTTTGTGTAGCTGGATATTTTTTGTGTCTTAAAATATGAGTAAGGGCAGTGACAGAGACCCACTTACTATAGCTGCACCACTGGTGTTTACTGAAATGACAAAGCAATTCCCTGAGCAGTTGTGTTGTTTAGAAGAGTTGGTGTTATCTCTAATAAGGAAAGGAGAACATGTACTATCAAGACAGGATTTACCAGGGAAAAGTCAATAATACTGCTGTGCCTCATGGTAACAGGTGAGCTATAGTCCACTGATACTGAGAAAAATACACACTGTATATGTGCAATGCCACAGGCAATTTGATAAATTACTTGTGGTAATGCCACCAGCTGGTTTGAGACAGCCTAAAATGGTCAAGTTCACACTGCAGCAGCCTTTACCTGTGACGTTCTAAAATAGTTTTATCTTGTTGCAAATCTTTGATCTGAATTGGGCTTTAAGAGTCTGGTCGAAAAATTGTTTGAAATTAAAAATTATGAGTACAGTAAACAAAACAAAAATAGTTGAACCTCCTTCCTAACACCTAACAACATTTTCTCACCAATTTAAGATGTTATAATGTCTGAGCATATTCTGGCTTTGTGCATACATTTGTCCCTTTTCTCTGCTAAGCTGTCTTTTAAGTTACAATGATGCTGTGGTCAAATGCATCTGCATTTGTATGAATACAATTCTAGTACGCTGTCAGTACAGAAACAAAATATAAAACAACAGGAATATATATATATATATATATATATTTTTTATTCTGCACGTTATCCAATTCCCTACCTTCCAAAACCCTTTGTATCATCATTCAGTCTGTGGATGCAGTGAGCGGGCTGCTGGCCTGGGTCTCTGGATTCTGGCGGGGCGGTCCTGCTGCAAGGTGAGCCGATGACCAAACCCTGCTGTGCCAGGAACGTCACAAGGTTCGGAGAGCTGGGAGGCTTGGGGAACTCAAAAGGAGGGATAGTCTACGGAGACAGATCAAAGGGAGTGGTTTTTAACAACCTGTACAGTTTTCAAAGAACAAAATTGAACACACAGCTCTTCTGTGTCCTTCACAGACACACAGCTGACTGACCCTGGAAGGGGAGCCCAGGATGGTGGGGAGGGGGCTGCGCTGCATCAGCTCACTGAGTCTGGGAGAAGAGTGAAGAGGTCGGATGGTCATCAGACCGGCTGAAGGGGCCACCACCGGGTCCGAGTGCTGCTTTCTGATTTTCTGCCTGCCAGCGCCACTGGCACACTCCAACAGACAGGGGGCACTGTGGAGCCGTGTGCCCAGTCCTGTTTGTTGTTGAGAGGTTGGCCGTAGTTCAGTGTGATGAGGAGCTGCAAAGGAAAGTCACACAGAGTTGTTTATGATATGAATATTTTTATGCAAAGGTGGTGTAGAAAAAGGAAATGTCAGCTAGGACAACATATCAACACATCTCCAGAGGGGGAGCAGAGTCAGGACAGGTCCCACATAACTCCCCCTCTACTCTGCTGGCAAGTGCTTTCAGACAGCTAGGAACTGTGCCAGCTGGAGACACAGAGGAGTCAAGAGCAACTGGTGCTGAGAATCAGAGTGTGAGAGTGTCTGTAGGAGGCTGGTTCATTTGTTGAGCTGATACAGTAGCTTTTTAACGTGTGAAAAGGATCATTCAAAGAAACACTGAGAAACTTAACTCTGTCTCCAAGTAACTCCATTCATTTGCATTCATAGGGCTAAAACTCATGATCAGTGAGTGATTAATTGGTCACATTTGATCAAATCAGTTTCTTTCATTTTGAAAAATAAGAATTATAGTGACACGTTTTGTTCAATGAACAATCTCAGATACAAAAATATTAATTTAACATTCATTTTAAAACAAGAAAGGCAATGAATGCAGAAGTCCTGTAAGATGCAGAAATCTGTCTGGTGAATGAAAAAACAAATTTAATGTCATGGAATGGAAGACAATCAGTTCGTCCAATAAGTGACTACAGACAATTACCTTGAGGGGAGAGCTGGAAAGGTCTTGCACCTCCTAGGGAGAGCCTGCGGGTAGCAGTGACCGCTCCCTGCCCGTAGGGAGGTGAAGGTCCAGGCCGAGCAAAGCCCAACGAGCTGCCACTGCTGCACCGCCGCACTGGTGTTGACACCCTATAACATTGTAATCCATAAACACATATTCATCAGATGCTCTAATGAAGTCACTGCAGTCAAGTGAGAATGTGTAAAAACATTTAAAACTTTAGAAAATTTTACAGGTTTTTCCGTTTGTGTTGCATGTGCGTGTCTGTGGATACAAACCGTGGCGAGCCATCTTGTTTGACACACTGGAAGTTCTGCTCCATACGCTGGTAGTTCAGGACCTGAGTAGGGACTGGGATAGGCAGTGAGTGACCATGGTTTCCATAGTTACTTCCCGAGAAGTCACTGGGCCTGCCAACAACAGTGAGAAGAACAGACAGTGCCAAAGGAACAAGTGTTAGACGTGAAGTGATAGAGTTTGTGTGTGTAGACAAAGACGGTAAGAAGGAATGAGTACATGATGTATTTTGAAGATGTGAAATTCTGTATCACTGACAGATCTGCCAAACTTGTACAATGCCTTCTTACAATCTTATACAAACTCTTTGTAAACTTGAAAGGGAACCTGAAAATATTCGATTCAGTTTTAATCATAAATGCATAAAATAACAATTGACAATAACATGTACCAAACACCAGTGTTTTTCCTACCATTATCATACTTTGGTGCAGCGTGTAAGGGTTTCGTCGCAGTAACTAAACAAAAGGGAGAGTCCTGCTCATAATTACATCTGTACTTCTTTACATTTCAAATCCCAAAATCTCAACTGGCACAAAGAATGTGAACTGTGCAACTGCTTGCCTCACCCATGAGCATACTGGTTTAACTTTTTCCTTCCAATGTCCAGGTGTAAGGTGAAACTCCAAAATTAGCGTGTCTCTGTTTAATAAATACTCTAACGACAATAGTCGAATATTATGGGCAAATATAAGTGTTTAAATCAAATAACATGACCCATGACACAACTGCATCTACAGCACTGAAGTCCTTCAAAAACTAAACCCCACTTAAAATTCAGTACAATGACATATTAATGCACACTGAAGGCCTCTTTTAGCTTGAGTGGAGTTGAGAATGGAGTTAATGGGATCACTACTTCTTATTTCAACCCAAGAGTGAAGCTAAATATGCAGAAGTATTAGTACATTGCAAATATTCTGACTTTTTCCCCTTGTGACTGTCATATTTTCGATGTCTTACATGACCTCCTCTGTGAGTAGCACATCACAGACTACAATACACAGCATCACTACATCCAAATATTCTGCCTTGCATCATTACCTGACAGGACTTGGAGACCCGCTGTACGATGGGGAGTGTGGTGGCGTTTTGGCTTGACTACACAGACCAGCAGAAGCCAGAAGAGAGCTGATGAAAGCAACATATATGGAAATATGGAAGATATGAAATTACAATATATTATGGCAAAACTATTATATGTGACAATTATAAAATGAATCAAGGAAATTCTGTAAATTGGTAGTACCCGCTGTTCATGAGGCTGTCCTGCAGCACTTTACTCTCACATGTCAGCTCACCTGCTAGAAAAACAATAAAATAAAATAGTTAATTGAAAGGAAAGGAAAGGAAAGGAAAGGAAAGGAAAGGAAAGGAAAGGAAAGGAAAGGAAAGGAAAGGAAAGGAAA
>JAPQRQ010000005.1:5853439-5880839 GCA_037367365.1 Apogon talboti | reverse complement strand
GAAAGGAAAGGAAAGGAAAGGAAAGGAAAGGAAAGGAAAGGAAAGGAAAGGAAAGGAAAGGAAAGGGGAAATTACTTTCATACTATGTGAACAATTAAGATCTTTGCATTAAAATAAAAAGAATGTCAGACAAAGTATATCTACTAACTGCATATTTTCCACTGCATAAAAATAACCATCAGACGAGCCAATCTGCATTTGACATTGGGAGGAATCCCCTGGAGGAAAATGTTTCCTTACTGGTGAAGTGAGCAGGCACCATAACAAAGTCATCTGTGTCACAAGAGGAGGAGTTCTTGCTGCTGCCGCCCCCTCCTGATGAGTCCTTGAGGAGAAAACCAGTGGCCTCCTGGGTAGGGGAGGCCAGAGCTTTGGCACGCAAATGCTGAACCTCAGCAAGAGACTGCTGCAGAGACAGAAGACAGGAAGCAAGAAAATGACACAAAGAAAGCATTAGGGAGGAAGGAAGCATAGCAACTCACCGCTTAGATTTAGAAAGTACAAAAATGGAAACATTCTACAGAGATAATAGAAACCAACCGGTGGAGATGCGAGGTGAGAGGTGGAGGAGCTGCTACAGGAGCTGGCTGATGCGGAGCTTGGGAAGCAGGTCATCGTCACGGTTGGAGTAGCTGTAAAAAAAAAAAAAAAAAATGCATGGATGCTGATTAGCGCAGAACTGCTAAAAAAAAAAGCTAAAAATATGTCATATATCTGGATAGTCCTTCACTGCTCCCATCTGTAGACATCAGACTTAACACATCTGACAATCAAACTGAAGCGTAACATCAGACATCTACTGCCTAAAGTAAATGAAAAGGTGGCACTTGACATGTTTTTCCTTCTCATTTCACTATGGAGCTAGTGAAACAGTACAGGTTGTACAACCACCTCTACAATGGGCCTTTCTTTTGCAAGACGTACAGTATGTGATGTTTTTTTCCTGTGATCAACTGTTTGGTTTTTTTTGTGCTGCAGTATCATAAAATGTGTACATAACGTATTCTTTATTCTCTTCTTGTACATATCCTTGGATGACTAGACAATACACTACACAGTCCTAAATATACTCAAAAGGTGTCAACACAAGATATGTACAGTATTATTTAGTCACACTTACTCTTCTTCATGGATGAGCTGGCCTCCAGGAAAGGATGACAAAAGAACTCATCTGCCAACATCGGAAAAATGTGGGATTAATAAGAGCGGTTTTATCTTCTACATAAAGTGGTCCCACATATTATATCCACAATATTACATAACAAGTAACAGATGCAGTCAATGGATTGGCTCTCTAGGTTTTTGTTAGTTATATATTTCCTAAATATTGTATAATCTTGAATCAGTGCTACAGTTCATTGTTGCTTTATAGTAACAGGACTCAATTATTCATTTACCTGTGATATAAAGTCTTCTCTAAAAAGTAAATGCTCCACTCTCC
The DNA here is from genome assembly GCA_037367365.1 of Apogon talboti. Lineage (NCBI taxonomy): Eukaryota > Metazoa > Chordata > Actinopteri > Kurtiformes > Apogonidae > Apogon > Apogon talboti. Next base: position 5,879,398 of record JAPQRQ010000005.1, on the reverse strand, counting down.
ATACACTGAGATCCTTTTTTCATTGTTTCTACTTACTCATGCATACCACAGAATCCCTTGTTTTAAGTTAGAATTGAAAATTGGTATCAAAACCCAACAGCTGGCTTTTTAATTCACTCAGCAGCGTGCGACTGATGTAGACTAACCAAAGTCCATGCGGTCCTTGTGGTTGCGCTGCAGCAGACCCAGCAGCAGGTGCCTCAAATGACATGAAGTCTCTCTGGGGATGCTGCAACAAATAATACAGTCAATTGGGGTCGCGGCACAAAAAGAAAGAAACTTGATTAACGTCCAAATGTCACCACACAACATTGTTGCTACGGACACAGTACAACTTTCAGCCTATGGCATGGTCTCAGTGTAACTGTAACATCTTACCTGGGGCTGAGATTCTTATTTTTTTCGTAGAACAGCCGGAGATCCTGTGGACTGCTGGCCTAAAGATGACAGAAAGAAATATGAAGCAGACAGACAAATCATCCAAACATGACAAGCGCATTAGCATAGGGAGTATACTGCATATTAGAACAATGATAATACAGAACCCCGGACCAGGCGTTACTGACACCCAGTCAACACACACCATTAGTGAAGTGAACAGTGATCTACTCTAGGCACTGCAGAAATGCTGCTACACCAGTTAAGAGAACATAGTTATGCGTTTCATCTTCCTTAGGGTTATTCATGCCAGCCAAAACAAAGAGTGGACTCTAGCCATCTCTCACATAATGTGGAGAGATGAAACAGCCTATCTGAGTACTCCTAAAAAGCAGAATCAACTGTTATTTATGAACTGCAATAGAAATATTACATTAACTAGGAATGCACTATTAGGTGAAATAAATACTTTCAGGGTTATTGAGGAAAATGCAGATTACTTATTTTGTAAGTGCACGCTACATTAGCCTGCACTGCTTGAAATCAGCTAATGAGCAAATGGTCTACAAGGGCTTTTTAAAACCTGGGAATATTCCCAAATGAAAGGGAAGAAGTCAAACCAAATAAAAGAGTGTTGAAGGTTTGGAGTTAAATAGTCTGGACAATGACTATTCCTGTAAAATCCAATAATAACAGTGTGGGCTTCTTCATTATGAGGGAATCTGATTGTTTACTGTGAATTTAAATGTTGAAGTGATGTGTAGGTATTTCTATGAAGAGTTTCATAGTGCAGAACTGCCCTATTTTCAGCATGCAGCCCTATTAACAAAGACTACTCACCTGGAAAGGAGCTTTCCCAGTCAAGCACTGAAACACTATGGTCCCTATGCTCCACAAGTCGGCCTTGGCATCATAGTTTTGGGACATAATGACTTCAGGAGCCTGAAAATGAAGATACAACTGACTTAATTACAGAAAGATTACAGAAACAGGCCTTCATTTTCAAATACAGCTGAAAAAGTGCGTACCATGTACATAGGAGACCCACAAAGTGTTGCCGCCATCATGTTATTCTGAAGGTACCTGGCAAAGCCAAAGTCAGCTGTGCACAGGGAGACAAAAGGCAATAGTGATCCAAAAGTGTAAGAAAATGGAGGATTAATTAACGTTTGGCAGAATAGAGGAATGCAGTTTTGCCTTAACAGAGAAAAACACAGATATTGTGGTCAATCCCAATTTGATTTGAGAAGAAAAATGGAGAAACTAAAGGAAAATACTGCAGACGGTTGCAATAAAAATCCATATTGTTGTGAATAACTCATTTTTGTCTGCTACTGGTTCCTGGTTGAACTGCATTTTTATTTTCAAAACTAATAAAAGTCATACATTTTTATACTCCAGCAATAATAGCCGTGGGGTGGATCTTCACTGTGATTACAGACACAGTGGAAATTCTAAATTATCACACTGGGTGTCGACCTTATGGGAGATGTGGCTTTGGAAAATACAACCAAAAGGACTGTTGGAGAGTTTTCTCTGCAGTAGAACACACAAGTAACAAAAACACTCCAACTGCTTTACCGCTTAGTTACTGAAAGTCTCAGCATTACAGCTAACAATCATTAATAAAGTCAGAAAACGGATTGATTAGTTCTAATTCCTTGCTGAATCTGCTTATTAATGAGCAAATACACAACTATATAAAGCCTATATGCATCTTTCTTCCCTCTGAGCTGATTTACTAACTAGTCAGTGAACTGTTCAGTAACCCTTGCATCGCTACAGATGTTCTTGTCTTTTCTATGCAGATGTGCTCCTGCTATAACCTGGGTGTTTGTGTGAGGAGTCTGTGGGTGTGAGACTTAGCAGGTCTTAACAGACTCATGAGGATTATAACATTCTCCTGTGACTGGGACTATCAAGTTTCAGACTTCCCTTTCCTACAGGGAGAAAAGTTCTCTCTGGAGGAAAAAAATGAATTATAAGGTTTAAGGATTAGCAGAGTTTCCAAACAGCTAAACATAGATTCACTTCTTATATTCAGCCCTGGTACTTTTTATAATGCTGATTATTGTTACACAAACATCATCTCTAATGTCAAATCAGTGATTTCTGACATGCATTTATGAAAATGTTCTGTTTCTGGATAATGAAACAGACTAAAAAGTCTGTCTGAGTAAGACAGATGACAGCATTTGCCACTATTCCAAAATGTGAAAGCCTATTCAAGCAAAGTTCCGCCTAAGAAGTTTAGTGTTATTTCTTTAAAACAAGTGTAAAAAGTAAGCAGAGCTTACTACTACCGTGGTACAACAACACTTTGACCCTCCTGCTCACTGATACCCTGCCTACCCACAGATTAATTTTGAGCCTTAACTTTAATCTTTTCAAAAATTTATTAAAAAAAAATGCAAAAAATGAGAGAAAGAACATGTAAAGAACACGTGTCAAATTTTAAAAGAATTAGGTGAATAGTGTCAGAGAAATGGGTTTGACAAAAATCTCAGACAGATGGTCTATTATTTTATTATACCCCGCCCATCCCATAATAAAATAATTATGCTGGGAACATCATTAGGTTGTCTATGATTAAAAATGCAATAAAGCAAGAGCTCAATTATGCAGTACAGTTTCACTTGGTGTTTTTTTAATCATAGAGTGAAGACCTCATAGAGACTTGACAGAATGTTGTATTTTGGATCCTTAATTTAATTTTGATGCAGGTCAGTGATGCTCAAATATTGGGGACTGAATTGATAATACAGACACTTTTATAAATGAAACCTACCAATCTTGATGCAGGTGTTGTTTGAGTGCGACTTGCGTCCTGGTGGGTAGGAGAGCAGAATGTTCTGAGGTTTCAGGTCCCTGTGGATTATGCCTTTGGCCTGAAGGACCCTCATGGCCCCTGCAATCTGCTGCAGGAAAACTCGAATGGTGTCCTCACTCAGTGTGCCTTTGGCTGCAGAGGTAAAAGAGTAAAGAGTAGGTTGTCCACAAATATGCATAAAAGTGTGACTAGTTATACATTAACCTGTGTGTTTTACTGTCTATGGGGAAATATTTCAACTACTGATGTTAGACAAAGGACATGGATGCATGAAATAAACAGGGAGTAGTCAAATTTACACTAGACATACTGTTGTTTTTATCTGTTAGGCAGTTTTGAGTTTCTGAGAAATCCTGTACAGAGATTATCTCACTTTTTTCTGAATAAACTGAAAAAATGTGTTTTATTTCTCTTTTTCTTTATACTGTACTTCCATTCTCTGTTGGATATATGATAGTTAACATTTCAAATTGGAAGACAACTATCAACAGTCATTTTGGCATTAGATTCCTCAAAAAAAAAAAAAAAGTATGATAGCAGCATAAATAAGCTTCATCCGTTGTCTGCAGTAGACACTGTACCCAAAACTGCAGACTCATAAATGCTTATTTGAGATGTGGTGGACCACTGTGTTGAATGTCTTTCACATACTGTATAATCAAAACAGAGTAAACATAATAAATACTGCTGTGTGGTTTTATTACACTATATTTCAAAGTCTATTTTAAGCCTTAAGTCCTCCAAAGAATCTGCAGTTACTGTTGATCCAAACCTGTTTCTGTCTTTAGGGCTTCAGATAAAAAGCTGCTTCCTACTTTTATACAGGAAGCTTTATAAAACAGAGCGGTGACCTGAACTGCAGCTCTGGGGTGTTGTTCCCTTTTATTTGCACTGTCTCAACCTTGCAGTCAGAGCCAACATTGAACTGAAAAAGTATTCTTTCTCTTGCGCTACTTGGATGACTTAAATAAAGCAATTTTCTACAAATGATTAATACTATTTTTTAAGAATGCAAAAATATTTGCTTAGCCCACTTTGTACTCGGCTTTGACACTCAGACACATTTCTTTGTACTTAGATGTTCTTTAAGTGCATTCACTACAAATATTTATTGTATCAAACCCTGCATGTGAACCTCAAGGTGAAGGCATGAGAGAAATTCTGCTGTAGCTCTTAATTGGAGTAGTAATATGAAAAATCTGCATGGCAAGGAACTGTTGTGGCTGCTCCTACAATAAACTAACAAAACAGTCTTTAAGCCATCATTTATATTACAATGCCTTATTTTGAGCGTTTTAACCAAGTAAACACTGTGTGCATTCTTTGCTTTGACTTTTCAGAGGGACATTCATTTACACTGATGACACTATTGCACAGTGTTTACGTTATTGCCCACAGATTCAAAAGGCTTGTTACCATCCTTTCATTTTTGTGCTCTAGGCGGACCTGGAGCTTCGAGAAGATGAAATGTTTTACTTACAGTGTAAGTAGTCAGCAAGGTCGCCGCCGTTGCAGTACTGGGGTTACAGAGACAACAGAGAGGCAAACAAGAACAAGATTAAAAGCAATGCATTAGGAAATCTGATTTACATAGAGGCTGATGTGCAGCCTTTAAGTGTCTGACATGTGAGGCCTCAGACACATGAGGCCTTTTATGTGACGAAATAATAAAAGATCAGAGCAGTGATTTGCTTAAGAGTAATATGGTTATAAATACCCTGATGCTTTTATTACTGTTGTGAGGAAGTGGCTGTGTTGGTCCAGGAGAAAACCTTGCAAAGCTTCTCAGTACGTCATTTACTTTTATATAAAGATAATCAGGCAACAGTGAAAGTAATCAGAAACTGGCAACCCTTACTTTTATAACTCCTCGATTGGAAGTTTCAGTACTTTGAAATCCATAAAAGACACAGTTAACTTTGCTGTGATTTCTGTGGGTGATTTTAAAATGTATTTTTGGGAACAAGTACCTTGGAGAAATTTTTTTGTTTAAATAATCAGATTCGGAACCATTTTGCTAATGTTTTTTTTTTCCCTGTACACAGTATTACATGCGCTGTGTATTGAACTCAGTCCGTAATGATGGTCTGGTGCAGACACCCATGACAGAATAGCAACAACAGTCACCTCTTTTGTTGTGCATGAACAGTTCTGGACAGGTTTTTCTTCAGACATAAGACCAACAGAGCCCCCCACCATCACATCATCAAAATTAATTCATTTACTTTTACTAATGGACAATTATGCTGTTGGCAGTGCAGGAGCTAGAGGGACCAAAAATAACCCAAAGCTGTGCAGGAACGATCAATAAGTATGCAATGTGAGCAGTTAAACTGGGTAGATAAAGCTTAGAGTTCTTTTAAGTGGTCTCAAAAACCCTAACGCCACCTGTGTTTAACGTTATTTGACAAAAAAATAAAGCTATGTTCCCTGTTTTCCCAAATGCCAAAGTAGTTATAAGATTCACAAACATCATTTTCCCTTTTTACCATCGGGTAACTCATCAAATTAATCGGGAGGAAAAACCTATTTAGATTTGGACTGCCAGTCATTTAGCCCCTTGATGCCAGAGAATGTGGCTAATTATAGCCTAGGGCCTGTCAGAAGTGCCTGTAAAAGCTGAAACAATACAATGCTGAGCAAACAAAGCCCAACATCACATTGAGCTTACCTCCATCACCAGGTACACTGAGCTGGCAGTTTCCTAAAGAGGGACGAGATAAGAGCTGGGGTAAACAAACGTGTCAGAAGCAGACAAAGGACGGAACAGGTGGTACTTGTGCTTACGGATCGTGATCAGGCAAACCAAATGGGTGATCTTAGACTGGACGAATATGCAACATTTAACAAATGCATGAGACTGCTATCAAATTAAAACTCATTTTGTGAAAGCACAACGCTGAAAGGCAAAGTAACGTCCCCTTTTCTTTGCTTGGAGCAGTCTTGAATACATTTACACGAAAGAAAATTTAACTATAAAAACATGCCTGCATTCACTGACAAATGAAAGTCTGCTTTCTTACATTTTCTACAGTTGTTTTGTGAGCCAAAGGCAATTGGGGACTTTGGGAGTGGCTGACTAATCTAACAGCAGTTTAATGAGAAGAAATGTTGAGTTCATAGAGGGAACAAATGAGATAGAGGGCGTAGTACAAAATCAATTTAAACACCTATTTATTGATCATCAGAAGTGATCATTTTTGTTTGTTTTTTTTACATTTAGCCTTCAGAATTCCCACAACTCTTTCAGCATGTTGCTAATGTTCTTCTTTCGCTCCGAGACAGGCTGTCTGAGGCACACGGTTCCTCTTATCACATGGCAACAGATGAATGTACTCTCACTCTGGCCTCATCCCAGTATCTCTTTGAAACAACAAGTGAGAGGCCAGAGTGTTTTCTAAAGTGCAGCTGAGTCAGTGATTCTGAAGTTGGTTGTCTTTGTCCTTAGTGAAGATGGAAAGGAACAAACCTGACGGACTGTCAGGTTTTAGCAACAAAGCGTCTGGTTTCCACAGGGTGTTTGTATGCTGCATTTATTACACAAACAGCAGTAATTCACATCTATCAGGGAAAAAAAAAAAAACAGCCAGTACAAGTATGCCCCAAACTTCAATCTGCACCAAAACAAACATACTGAATTATAGCTAACACTAGGGTACAGCAGACAACTCCTATATCAACAGCACAGTGGTATGAAAAAGTTTGGGCACCCCTGACAATTTCTATTATTTTTATTTATAGTTCATTTATAATTATAGTTTCATTTTCATTAGTTGTTTGGATCAGCAGTTTCATTTTGATCTATCAAATAACTGATGGACACACTGATATTTCAGCAGTGAAATGAGGTTTATTGGATCAACAGAAAATGTGCAATATGCATCAAAACAAAATTAGATAGGTGCATAAATTTGGGCACAACAACAGAAAAATTACATCAATATTTAGTAGAGCCTCGTTTGTTAAGAAAATACCAGCCTCTAGGCTCTTCCTATAGCCTCTAATGAATGTCTGCATTCTGGATGAACGTATTTTGGACCATTCCTCCGAACAAAGCATCTCCAGTTCAGGTAGGTTTAATGGTTGCTGAATTTTTGCACCCTATTTTTCACGTCTGATTTAATTTCATACAACTTATTATTGCTACACTAAAAATCTTTGTGTGGACAATACCCCAGTACTCAGCTTTTATTAGAAGATGAACAGCATGGCACTGGGTTCATTTTCTGTGAAGACAGAGTAAATTATTATGCAGCCTTAGAGGGGGGGCTAAACTTTTTCATACCACCGTATATACCCTTTGCAATCAAACCATTAAACAGGCATTGAATTGGTAATACTATCCCAGGATACTGCACCAACGTTTGATTAGAAAACTCTTGTCAAACTAGATCATTACTCTGCTTTTAAACTCATTTATGTCCATTTGGAAAAATAAATAAGAAAAAATAATAAAAAAAGAAAAAGGTACATTCACATACTGTGGTGTCCAGTGTTTGGTTTGGTTTTTGGTTTCTTCCTGACCTAATTAGACAGCAGTCTGGTAGGATCACTGTTCAGAACATCCACACTGTCTACTGCTGTGCAACAACAAACCTGTAATCTAAGAGCCCAGCTCAGGCTATCCTTGATGCCCAGGGAGAGGTACCACTGTGAGTTGGAATAAAGATATGGGATGAGAGTATTTTTATATTGGTCACTGTATATGTTAGTGGTAAAAAATATGTAACCTTTGAGTGGTAGTCTGACTCTTACACAAAAAATATAAGTGTAAATGTCATTCTACTAAAAAACAACAACAGACAAAAAAGATCTGGTAATGGACTCCTAACAATCTGCCTTGATATGCAATTATTATGCAGTTTTCTATTTAATTTACTCATAACAGAAACATGTTACTCAGTACTACCAATACTCAACTGCATACATACTTCAGCTCTTCTATATGTAGTAGCATCACAAGAAAGAGCTCTGTGTTGTGAATGTTGACATAATACCTTGTTGCATTACTTTTATATAAATGTTTCTTGTTATTTGGCCATTACAGTGCAAAACTTTAAGTGTATTTACCTTCTTTATTTTGCCACATTTTTCTCCTACCAGATGTCACAGTCACCATATTCTATGCATTAAATGTCTCCTAACAGGTGGCAGGCCAAACAATGTGTTATTCAGAGATGAAAACACAAAAGAAACACCTGCTGAGTTCAGGTAGACATTTGGTATGGGGGCAGGGGGTCACCCTGTCCAAAAATGACCTGCCAGGTGCTTCCAAAGACTACGTCTGGTTTCTAAGACACAGTTAAGAGCATCACCATGACTGCTGATTCTTATTAAATCTATTAGAACGCAGCACCACTGCTTTAGAACACACAGTTAAGAGGACAATGAAAAATGTCATGACATATCCCAATCTGCTACTTAGGCCCTAAACTTGGATCCAGTTAAAAAAAAAATCTCTATGTTGAAGAGAACAAAAGGGACAGTTAAAACACAAGCACACTACTGTGACCATAAAACCCCAGTCAGTGAGGTCAGAAGGAAGACACCATGTGACTGCAGACAGAATGTAAACACTGACTCAACAGGTTGAAGTGTTTGCTACAGCTTGGATGATTACAGGGAAATGTGTCAGAACAAGCTCAGCAGGTAAATGCGGTTTCACATACCTGAAAGTCCAGTAATGCAACGATGTTCTCATGTTTTAGCTCCTGAAAAAATGACAGAAAAGTCATTATTTGTCCCTGATATGCTACAAGACTCCCCTTCAAGGTTCAATATAAAAGATGCACATATGCTTGAGAATTTATGTTAAGTATTCAATGTGATTCCCAACCTTCAAATATATATAATGTGACTTCTTAAGTTCATTCATAACATCAAAATATTCACATTACTATGAAGTCTTAATGTCAGGTGAAACTAATCATGCTCCCTCTTGATTTGTAGATACTTGAGAATTCAGTAGAACAAGAGGCCTTTATATTGCCAGATAAATGATCTAATCACCATTTTCCCTGCAAACACAATCATATGTACAGGTCTTTGAATATCAAATACAGCACAGTCACTATGAGGTTCACATATGACTATCAGAGGGGATCAGAAATGTATTGTTTACCATTCGATCACCCTTATCCTTATCACATATCCAACCCTTTGTCAATCAGCTTCATGTTACTGTAACTCACTCTATGGACATAATAACTAGAAATAAACCATTAGTGACAACTACAGTGAGTGTTTCTGACTTACCTTAAGTATTTTGATCTCTTTACCCAACAGTGTCTGGGATTTGGCCAGGTTTTTCTTATTTATGCATTTTACTGCCACCTCCCAGTCATGTTTCTAGAAGAACATGTCAAACCCAAAGTCATTATTTTCGGTGGAATACACAAATACAAGAGACACTATCCCACATGTCACTGATAAGGATGGGATTCACGATACGACACTATCATGATATTCTGCACAATGACAGTATCGCAGTGTTTCTGTAATACCTCAGACACTGCAAAACAAATACTTAGAAAACACCACAATATCTCTACAAATAAAAAAAGGCTCTTAAAGTAATGAAAGCCAGAATTATGTATTATATTGTGTTCTAATGACTGTTATGAGACAATGTACAAAAAAGAACATAGGCTTTAATACACACTGATAGAAACATATATGTCCACTTGTTCCATGTGTTATAATAAAAAATAGTCATATTTGCTGTTAGTATATCAATAGCACAGTACAGAAGAGGAAGGCAGAGAAAGTAATACAATATATTCATATATTGATATTTTGTCTATGCCCCAGTCCCTAAGATTAATACATTTACTATTCTTAGACATCTAAAAATGCAACACCATAGCACAATGCTGAACAGTTTGTTTTTAAGCTCCCCAATGAAATTTTGTACTGTTACACATGCACTAGCTCAGGAAGTCTACAGGCCTGGTTATTAAAATGTCCTCTTACAGTATATCAGCTTATATTCTAGACTATATTCTGTGGTTCTGGCAGTATGATATGAAATCTGGCGACAGTGACCCATATTCAGAGTTGCATAATGACCTCCATCTGTGAAATATGTAGGTTATATTTGTACTGGTATACACATCGAGGATGTGGGCCATTATGCTCATGACACAGTATACCATAGGATTGCATTTGCCTACAAACAAGTCTATTTGCTGCCGTTTTCCATTATTCAAAGCAGGTGCCTTACATTAATGTACCTGTTAGTATATTCGGTAAATAATTGTATTCTCTTTCCTGGTACAGAACATGTTTAAACATGCTCGCAGTCTTTCTAATGCAAACAATACGTGTTTGCAGCTGTAGCCTATCTGTGTACATACAGCATGTGCATCATCTAAATAAAGACAGAATATATCACAAATAGAGCCTAAAAGTAAAGTACGTGTGTGAAGTACTTAAGGGTGTTTCACATATGTATCCATTAACTGTGCGTTATTTTAAGACCCATCCTGTATGAGGTCCCAGGCCTCTTAAGGCCGTACAATGAAAACAAATACACCAGATGCCTAATGACGGGTGACACACGGCTAAAGCATCGACCGAATCATTTAAATAACTTTCTATTTTACTTAAGTTTGCTTTTATATCTCTTTAATGAGGTAACATGAATAATAAACAACCAACCCACTCACCTCTCGGTGTCTGCCTTTGAAAACCACAGCAAATGCGCCATGTCCGATCAAATCCTTCCGACTGAACTCAAATTTCCCCACCGTCTCCATAATGAGCCAAAGTCTGATTTAGCACTACTTGGACTTGGACAGATGACCAGGAGGCCTCAGGTCGACCTTCTTCTTGTTTCCAAGTGCTCCTTTCTCCTGTGTCAAGTAGCGGCAGCAGCAGGGATGTTCACCCCCTCTTCCACTTGCCATGGGCTGCCTTCCAGACAACAAACTGTCCTCTTCTCTCATGTTCGAACGCATAGATTTTGGAGATTAACTCCTAACGCAGATGTATGGTGGTTTCCATCGCTGGTAGTGTTTTCAAGGCGAAGTTAGCCAACTTAAGCGGAAATCGCTCGAGTTTGGCTGTTGCAGCTGTCCTACGGTGCCACCTTAAAAAGTAGCTAGCTGCGTTTGTTTATATACAGGAGAGCTCCACTTTTGTCTCCTAAAGCGTCCGCACGATAAAACGAGCACCGTATGCGAACTTCAACACATTTACTATGCGTGGCGGATAGCAAACACTGCGAATGTCGCCGTGATCAGCTACAATAGACAGCTAATTAGCTGAAAACACAGCATCGATGGTCCCAACAAAGCAGACGGCGTCCGTCTCCTTCGATGCGCGCATGCGTAAATCAATTACGGCTGTGTAAGCCTGACGTCAGAAAGGACCAGACCATAACACTCGATGCCTCTTTGGTAACTGCGGTAGATGTCGCGTTGGTAACTGCGGTCTATAGGAACGAATGCGTCAATGGAGCCACCTTCTTGGTACGGGGTAGAGCTCCTTTTAAATGAATGAACGTCAGTCGGGGCCAAGGTGTAATACAGAATTAAATCACCATAGATAGGCAAATTTGAGACGCGACGTTTTATGTCTTCGTTTGTTACAAATGTCAGACCTGGATTTAAGACCGAGCCGCGAGTAAAATAATAGAGAAAAGTGTTTTTTGTCAATGTAGCCTACTTTATATTGAAAATGTAATGCGCATATAGGCAAGTCTTCCATTCAAAATAAACTACACGCCTACTACATGCAGAAAATAGGTCAGTGACGTTAGCTGCCATCAAAAGACCCTGACGTCAGTGGTCATAAGCCCCCTAACGTTACCATCATCATACAAGCCCGTAAAATCACAGATGAGCCTGGTTAGGCCTAAAAAATGTAAATTAAACAGCCTGCTCGTATAAGTTTGGATAACAAACTATAGACAGTAGAGTATAGATTTGTAGAGAACTATAGAAAATGAACTACATACAATATATTTTACAGGCAAGGAAAACACTTAATTTTTTTTACATTTAAGATGAAGATCTATTTACCTGCTTTTTTGGGGAAAAGAACTATAGACAGGGCAGGTCCATACACACAGACATCATGAATAGGTTTGGAGAGAACTATAGACAATGAACGAACTCTACACTATATACAGCTGGCAGTACAGAAGCTGTCTTTCCTAACCTATCGTACAGTTCGTTCAGTGCCCATATGCGCATTACATTTTCAACACAAAGTAGGCTATATTGACAAAAACCGCTTTTCTCTATTATTTTACTCGCGGCTCGGTCTTAAATACAGGCCTGACATTTGTAACGAAGGAAGACATAAAACATCTCTTCTCAAATTTGCCAACCTACGGTGATATAACTCTGTATACACCTTGGCCCCTACTGAAGTTCGTTCATTTTAAAGGAGCGCTACCCCGTACCAAGATGGCGGCGGTGTTGACGCATGCTGAGAGTCTGAAGACGACATCTAGTGTTCATATTATGGGACAGGGCTCCTCAGACACCGGAGAACATTGTCAGAATTAGTATCATAAGAATATATCATTAATAATGTGTTACAGTGTATAAGGCAGTGTATGAGACAGTGCCCATGTGTTCACTGTAATTTAGGATAACCTACATGACAAAAGATGAAGACATGGTGACACAACTGTTATGACAATGCAAAAATAAAGTCATACTTCCCGTTTTAGAACAAAAAGGCAAAAACGACTGTTGCAGGCAAAATTAATCATCAATGTTCAAAAAGTAAGTAGTGCAAAAGGACCCTATAGGTAATAAAGTGCTTATATTTTTGTATCAGAGTGCCTCAGACTACTACAACCAGTGCACCTCTTGAATTGATGGTTAGTTTTGTTAGCAACAGTCTTTTCTGACTTTTTGTTTTTCATGGATCCTGCTCCTGTCCTTGATGAACACCTGACTCTTTTATACGTATTTACATTTTGTGATTAATTTCACCCAATAAAGTCCGTACTACTAGTTTTTTCCTTCAGTAGATTAAAATACATTTAGTATAGGCTACAGCATAGTTTGTAGTTTATCTTGCACTTTTTTTAGAGCAAAAATGTGGTATCTAGACCATATTTATAATTAGATATTTTGATTTGCAATCTCGAAAATCTACAGCTCCTGTGATTGTAGTAATAATTTAGATTCAGTGACACTGAGCAGAGAGATGTATTGTGAAAAATACAAAAAATTAAAGTTTTTGGATTTTTTTTTTTTTACTTAGCTACTAATTAGAGTTTGTATGCTTGAGCTGAAAAAACAAAGGACCAGCAATTCTGCATTTATCCTCGATAACCAACCAAATTCACTCAAATCACAAACATAACTCACAGTGTTGTCTACAATAATTGCAATATGACTTTTATGCCAAATATGACAAGTCAAGCTACTGGGCTCAGGAATCAACATGCCAGTGAATGTTTTACGCTGAAGTTATGTCTGGATCCAGATGGCTACAAGATGCATGTCATTAACATATTGATGAGCTGATAGCTGATTAATAATTAACTTTTTAAACAGAATTGCCATTCTATTAATACATGGAAATGGGTTTATAGTTAATGAGTTGGAGAGGGTCACCATCTTTGTGCGACTGCGTGACCAGCATATTTCCAAATTAATTGATCTACTCATGTAAATGAAGATAAACTGTGTCAGTCAGACAGAAGATAACCCAGAACATGAGAGGTACGACTGATAAACTCCACCTGAAGCTGCTGAGTTTATCACCGATGACCAGTGGAATATGACTTGGATTGATTCTTCTAAAGGAGAAGGAGATATGACATTAGATTTATTCAGTGAAATATCAAAATAAGCCAGATGAGAAAGCCATTAGCTGAACCACAGGAGCAATGTTGGTTGACAGCATTAGCAATTATAGAGGGATCATTAACAACTTTATTATCTTTAGTCAAGCTTTGGAGGAAATTGATTTTACTGTTGCTTCTTTTATGGAACTGTTTACAGTCATTGGAATCATTTCACTAAACTGAATTTATAATGACTGGATTTTTAAATGGCAAAAAAGGTGAGTGAATGCAATGTTACAGAAACCTTTCCCAGTTTGAATTTTATGTTTGTTTTGCTCCTTAAGATGTCCTTGAAACAAGAGGATGTTAAAAAAAAGATGCAAAGTCCATTATACTGATAAGTGTTTTGACCATGATCCTCATCTTCAGTTGGAGTTATTTTTCTTGTATAACATTCTATCTGGATTTAAAGTCATAACTCAGAACATTCAGTTTAGAGCACATGAAAATCTTTCCTCCCAGCTCTCGTCATTTTATCTGTATGCGATCTTCACAGTTTTTGAGTAACGTGTGCACACAAAAACTATATTACAATACAGTAATGTTGAGAGAAAAACTAAAAAAAGAGACAAAGACAGAGAAGTAAAAGACAGACAAAAGTTTGTATGGAGTATGCAGAATTGAAATGAAAAGAAATGAGGAGAAACTGTTGATTATCTAAATGAGGAAAACAAAGAAAGATGATTATACAGAAGAAAAAATAATGAGGTGTGAGAAATTGATGCAGTATCTGATAAACAACCAAAAATTAAATACATGGAAAAGATACACATGGAGGAACATCAAAGAAACAGATGAGAACAACGCCATCAAAGAACTGTAGAGAAGCATAGTAGATGAAAACTGAGTTCGAAAATTAGGAAAAGGTTTTAAGAGTCTTTCGTAGACAGACAACCAAAATACTAACGTAGAGCAGACATGACATATGAGTCAAAAAGTGAGAAGGCTGACAAAAATATCAGTTTTCAAAAGCAGCTCCCAGGGACTGAAGATCCAACATGCACCAACTGAGCCTCTAAGAAATAGCCTGCAGGACAGGCTGTAAGAAGTCCTTGTTGAAATGCTTCTTTTGGCAATAAAAACCAAGAGGAACCAGGAGGGACGTGACCACAACATCAATAAGGCTTCTATGAGTAGAGAACAGTCAGCAATTACATTATGTATGACATTTATTTGAATTATCTTCAACCCTTTATCGGGCAAGTGACTATTTTTGGTAATTTCCGTAAACATTAAATATGCCTCGTGCCTCATTGAGGTCAAGGCACATGTTGGTTTTTATAACACTATACACTGATTCAGATAAATTTAGTCAGTTTATGACCTTATAACAGTTGTTTTATTGCGTGTGTTTACTTTTCAGCAAGTGCTGCTCGGATGTTTTATGGCAAGAGGAGGGAGACCGTTGTCACGCCCGAGGCAGATGACCATGTCCAATAACACACTAAGGTTAAAATGTTGATTTTCAGAGTATTTCAATGAGTGCTCTATAAAGGGTTAATATGCACAACTCTCCTGGAGTCTAATGGACACTGAATAATGTTAGGAAGATGGAGGCTGTTAAATGAGAGCAGAAAAGAAGAAAATGGTGGTTGGATATGTTTTTATGTTTTAAACCCACCTCTGTTTTCTCTCCACTTTCTGCACCTGTGAAAAGGCTGAAAAAGTATTTGAAGAAATACATCAATTGATTTAACCCTACCCAATGATGTTCTTACTTAATTAACAGATACATATTTAACACCCAAATACATTCTTCTGTTCATGTATGGAAAAGGTGATGTCGCCAGATTCCCTGTGCTGTACATCTTCTCCTAGTGTTGCAGAATATGGATATTACAGCACATGTAGCTCCTGATGGACCTGATAGAACTCTTGAACACTGGCAGCTCTGCACTTGCAGCTGCATTAATTATCTAAATGTATGCAGCACTCGGTGTCTGTGAAGGCACCAGATGAGGGCAGTAGAGGACTACCGCGGAGTCCAAGGTCAGGCAATCACATTATTAACCATTTTCAAATTAGTGGAACAACACATTGGTGAAAAATGAAAAACCTTCCTAGTTAATTGGAATGCTTTATTTCATTTTTGAGAGCAGTCATTTTGTGAAAACTTTGAAAAATGTTTCTGTATCTCGCCAATAAAATTCCATGTAATTAGTGACGGTATCATCATTAAAAGTTGAATGCTGTGTCTTATTATTTCAAAAATAGTTTGCCAATTGAAAAATGTATTTTTAAAAGAGGACGCACATTTCAGACTTCACTATTAGATTGTCTTATTATCTTAACATGCTTACAAAAAACAAACAAACAAAAAAAAACCACACATCACCCCCCCATTCAGAATACCACTGCCAATCTGAGAGCATTATTGTATTATTATACCTGGCTTCCAGTTAGTACTGATGCAGCATTGTCTAACAATAGTGGTGTATGCTATTATGAATTAGTCATGGTGGTTTTTCTGAGCTCAGAGTCATTCACAGTGCAGTAGAGGTCTGTATGATGCTCTGCTGAAAGCAAACACAGGCTGCTGCTGCTGTTATGCTGTTGTACAGTTGTAAAGTTCACTCGGCTTACTTTTTACTGCTCTTCAGTGTGGTTCGATATAGCGGAAAAGTCGGACAGGACAGTTGGTGGATTTAGCTGTAAACGGCCCACCAGCCACCATCACAGGTGTCCACTCTGCAGGGGAGAGCTCCGGTTTTGAATATTTTAGCTGCTCTGTGGTTCCTACAGAATGATTGATTAGTTCTCTCCAGCCCACATTAAGGCTCTGCTGGTGACAGTTGGTGCAAAGGCCTTCAGGTTTTCATTATGGTTAAAGAAGGGACTCTATGTCCGGCAGCATACCTGCATATAACTGAATGTAAGGTACTTGTTTAAATTAAGCTTAAAAAGAACATACTACTACTACTACTACTACTACTACTAATAATAATAATAATAAGAAGAAGAAGAAGAATAAAAATAATAATAATAGATTGTATTTGTAACGCACTTTTCATTCAGAGAATCTCAGAGTGCTGCAGCAGAAAAGGAGTCCAGAGTCCAGGCTCTGTGTTCTATATACATCTATATAACACTTTACTTCTGTAAATTTTAGCTTCACTAATCACGCTGACATTTATGCACACAATGATGTGACCAGGGAACACTGTTTGTGTCACAGGATTTCAGCACCAATAAACGTTTATACTGATAAAGAACAGAAGTCCATATTAACAAAGGTTTGTGGTACTATGATCATTTTGGGCTCATTTAAAACTTTAGTTTCACTCAACAAAAGCCCAAGTTTAGCTGAAATGTCCTTAAATTGAGCAGTAAGAAATAGCTTTGATGCAACTGACTGATTTTGTAGAATTAGCCGTTTTAGCTCCTCCAGTTAACGCAGTATACATTCACCTTCGGTCAGTTTCTTTATTCTTGTGTATGTTTTCTCAGTTTTTGTCTGTTCTTGTATTTATTTTTTGTCATTCATTTATTTATTTGATTACACGCACCTTGAATGAGCGCTACACAGCGGTGAAGTCTGATGTTACCGTGACATAACGTGTTTTGACACTGCGCTTTGCTCTTTTCATCATCCTATCGTCAAGGTTTATACAACCCGTTCAGTGGAAAAGCTGCACAGCTGACTGATCGCCAACTTTTAATATAGATAGCTATGTATCTTGCTATGAAGGTCACTGCATTTTCAAATCCATCTCCACACTGAAATGGACTTTTAAGACTTGATCAGCATAATAGTTTTGTCTGCATGCAGCATTGCTATGCTCGAGCGTGTGATCCCTGCCAATAGGTCATGCCAGATAATTAAACTGAGAAGCTGAGGGAAATTCAATACACTCCATTACAAGTGAGGGGGCCTTTGGACTCAGGGGAGACTTAGGTATTCATAGCCAGGATATAAAGCTTTTCTAAAACATCAAGTAGCTCCACCTCCTAGTGGAATTACAAAATGTTAGCTGTTCCAGTTTTCATGGTGATGGTATCACATTTCAGGTGGTTAAAATATCAATTGAATAAATACACAAATGCTTTCATACGTTCATCATCAGCCTTAACCTGCTGCAACAGGTGAGTGTTTTTATTTTTTTTGTCTTTCAACAAATATAGAATGGTGAAAGCAGTCTTTGAGAGTGAGGGTTTATGGTGAGGGACAAGTAAAACAGCATCAAGGAGATGAGTATTATATAGAGTTATTCTGATAAGAAACTCAATTTTCCTCCATGTTTTGACAATGAACCTTAAGTGTTACTGTTACTCCACTCAAGGACCAAGGTGTAGAACAAGCTCTTTATTACCTCCCAAATCACAGCTATTATCAGCTTACAGTGTACCACGTTGTCTTCTACAAGCATATCTGCATTTCTTTTTTCTTAATTCACTTGAATTCACTTGTTATTTGACAAACACTTCCGTGGGCTATACTGCCACCCTTTGGTATAGGTGTATAACGGCATAATGAACTAAACTACTGTTTTAACTAACTATAAATATAACCAGAACATTATTAATATGATAACAGTATTGACATTTTTATGTTTTTCTTTTTAGTTATCTTATTCAAGTGCCACGTTACCAGTCCTAAAGTTCTTGTATGGGCACTTCCTCCTGTCCTTTACTGCTGCTTTGAAAACTGAGAAGATATCAAATCAGTCCAAGTCCAAGTCTAAGTAAAGACACGACATGTTGCTGCAGGTCGTGAAGTCATGTCAGAAGTCAGAAGTCATGAGGGGTCTGACAAAAGCATAGTAAGGTCCATTAATCCGATGTTACAAAAACATAACCTAAAATCGATTGGTTTTTTTTAGATCCATTAGACAGAAAAATGAAATTTTACTTTGGTGCATTACAGTTTATTGTTGCACTTCACAGTTCGATTAGCCAGATTTTTTAACCAGTTCTGTTTTTATACGTATAGTGTGTCTATCTGTCTGACTTTTCATTATTTTGTTGTTTTAGTTCATTGTCTACTTCTTTATGTTTATTTTTGTTCATTTTCTTGCCTATTTTTCTCAGTTTTGATTCATTTTTGTCTCATTCTGTTCATTTTTTCTGTCCATTTTGCTCCTTATGTTGTTCATTTTTTACTCATGTTGTTACTTATATTTGTCATTTTTATTCATTTTGTACACGTTTCTTGTTGATCGAATTATTTTGTATTTTATTTTATTTTTTATTCCACAGAAATCTTTAGTTAAATAAATAAATAAAATCTACTTTTAATGCCTCACTTTGAATGAGCAACATTTTTTAAATCATACTATTATTAGAATTTTGGTGAACTTAAGTTTGCACTCTATACTTATCATCAGTGTCATCACTATAAATTCAGTGCATTAGTTTTAAAGGACGGTCTTGTTTTGAGTACATTCAAGAATCCTGTTGCTCTTATTACCTGCTGCAGAGTAAGGTTAAGAAAGCTGTGCTGCTGTTTTAACTGGTCTTGATAAAGGGCCTTATGGGTAATTCACAGTCATCACCTGATAAAATGCTTCATTCTGTTCACCAGAGAAAGGCCAGACTGACGGTTCAGAGATCAGGAGCTCATCTTTTCTCACGCTGCCCCGTGCTGAGCTTTTTCAGAAGTTCTATTGCTCACTCTTGCTGATGTCTATCATAAAACCATCAGTCTGCTTTGTTGCTGTGCACACATTTTTGGCAAAAACGGCTGCAGAAAAAAATGATTAAATTGTATCACATAACAAAATTTAGAAAATCAAAGCCAGAAAAACTTCTAAAATTATATATTTTGACATTTTTATTTGCAATGTCGCCCATTCTGAGTCATCTTATTGTTTTTATGCCAACCTGGCGCTGACGTCACACATTGCATACTAGAGGCTTCTCCCTCTGCAGTCATGCATCAAGCTGATGTTCCAGCCCTGCACAGATACTTTGTCACTGCAGACTTAAAAAAGGGAGAGCAAGGTTATGAGTCCTCTCAAACTTTCAAGTGTGTGGAAACACAGGGGCTACATCCTTCCCTCCCTCCTGCCTCCACTTTCCTGGCCTTATCCTCCAGCTTGTGTGGGCAAGAGTTGAATTCAATATGACCTTTTCTGTAATGTGACTGAGGAGGAGTGCCAGAGCCCTGTCTGCCAAGTCTGCCAAATGACTCTCTCCCATGCAAGCTTAAACCAGTTCTTTCTATGGACCTTCCCCTCAGCCTTAGTGCCATGCATCACCCGGGAGCAGGACTCCTGACAGCATCACTTCTTCACAGTGCTGTGAATATGGGAACAGTGGTGCATAGTCTGTGGGGTCTAAAAAGAGACTCCAAAAAGGTGACACATTACATCTGCTGTATGTAGGTCCTTATAAATAAAACACTCCTGTCTATCAGAAAAGTCATTTCAATGATTAATAATTAATGACTTTTAATGACTTTAACCTGTCTGTGTGGAAACATTTAAATTACTTGTCAAAGAACAGTCAGATAGCGATGTATTAATGACATACAGTCAATTTGGATGTGCTGATAATGAAGGAAAGGACTGAAACTGAACTTCAAATGTAACAGTTCATACAGAGCAGCACTTGTCACTATTCTTATTCATACACCTAGAATATACCTACACTGTTAAACTTTTAATTCTTACAATTAAAATAGTGGGATGATTTCGGCAAACTCCTGGAAAGTGACCCATCTTGCAGTGGTTCCCCCCAGAGAGCAGGTGCTCTCCCGGTGGCCGCCAAGCCACGCCAGTTAATTAACACCACTCAAGTGTGTCAAGAGGGAGGGAAGAAAAATTGCTGTTCTTAGTGGTGTCACACCCCAGCCTGCAAGGCGTGACAAAAGGGACATGCAGCCAGAATAACAATGATTTCATTTCAAACTAACATGATAGTGAATAACAAGAATTTGGAAAGAGCATGTATTGAAAGTTGTATCAAAAGTTCAACCTATTACAGCAAAACACAATGGCTATTGTGTTTATGCATGCAATCTGGGACACAGAGCAGAAAATGTAGAAGTAAACAGAATAAATTGGGAGATAATAATCAAGCTAGCGGGTTATTACGGCAGAAATAATGGCTGCTTTTTTAAAAGTAGTTTTAACTTGGAACAGAATCAGGGGTAATTGTGTGTTGTGTTGTGCTTTGTAAATCAGTCTAACTGCTCTAATTTGGAAGGTAAAGAGAATTACACTTATCTTACTGCACATACTCGCAGCCTACTGTTCACTGTGATCCCCATCTTATTCCAGAGACTGAATATCTTTGGGTATCAGGTGTCGTTTCTTCTCTGAATGATGATGCTTTGCCAACGTATTTGTTCATGCAGAGGATTCTGAGTGAGTGCATAAAGTGTATGACTGACACAATGTGGTTTGCATTCATGATCAACAGCAGTGACCATTACATTACCAAAACAGGCTCAAGAAAATGAGAGAAATTGAGAGCGGCTCCCAGTTGGTGTCTGCAAGCTGTCATGTTACCTTCATCTGGCTTCAAGCCTGGGCTCCTTTTCAATGACACTAAATAATTACACATTCGTCCCACTCAGCCGCAAGACTGACTACTCAAAATAATCTGTCTTACAAATACAAATTCAAGTGACCACACACTTAGCCCATAAAATCATAGACAGAGAATTTTATTTTTTCTACAAAAATATTTTACATTAGAAAACACAGCTTGAAATATACACAGTCCACTTGGTTTTGCAGTAACCATGGAACATCTCAACTCAAATATATCTGCGTCTATGTTTAAATTGTAGGTAAATATATGAGCGATAATAAATCCTGTTGCTATGTTTGTGTGGTCCTTCAGAAAGGTTCATGGAGTCCAGTGGTGAGAGGAAAAAATGCTCGGTGACCTCTAACCTGATCAAATCATGATGGAATTACAATCTATCCATATTCATTACAAAAATACGACAAGAGCAGTACTGCTGCTGGGGAATGCTTCTGCACCGAGGGCGATGATGATGACGATTATGATGATGAAGAACTCTTTGAGACGCAAGGGCAGCAGTTCTTTAAAGAGCGTGGGAGGATGGGTAAAGGATTTAAGAAGGAGAATGGCGCTAAGCAACATTGAGAAAGTCTTGGATTTTACATCTGTCTACCTCACAAGAAGCTGTTCATTTGTCATTCACTGACTACATCCTTGGGTCCTGTTTTCCTTACGTAGCTGCAACGGGTGGTTTTGTCTACATGTTTACAGCAATAGATGCCATTCATCTCCCTGTCGACATCCCAGCATGATACTCATGTGTCTTCCTGTCAACCCCGACCCCAGGGATCTATTCATTTGTAAACTAACTATCTACAGTACATTCCATGATACTATTCCCCTGATACAGCCCGTCATAACACTCACCTGTCATTATTTGCCCTAATTCAGGTCTTTCAGGCAGCTTTTCCCATCGGGCTATAGAAAAATTAATTCTCCTTCTCTAAGACGACTGTACCTGCAATCCAGGAATGGATGTAGTACTAAACCACACCATAACTGACACAAAGAGCTGCTTAAAGAAACAAACAAACACAGAATAAAACCAGCCTCATCTTTTTCAGGTGGAAACGTACTCTATCCACCTATGAACCTTCACCTGTCTACATACTGTATTTGTGCCTCTTATTTCATCTACATCCAAAGATGTCATTCATTATTGCTGTAATATTGTTGTACATGAAGTACAAGATACTGGAAAAAGTGCATGATGTTGTAATTCATGTGAACATAATTACAATCAGTCCCACTCAGTTAGCTGTCCTTACAAAGATGAGGCAATTCAGCCATTCCAGAAGAACGTAAGACATGAACATTTCTGTTCTGTAACTCGTGATAGGAGGATTGTTGTTGTCAGTCGACCGATGCTCACTGGGCAGAAATGATGTTATGATAAATGTATGCACTACTCATACTGCAAGGCGCTTTGATAAGGGCCATTCTACTCAACTGATGTGAACTGCTGTCCCAATGCCAGTAAGGAAAAAAACCTCATCTATAAAAGCATGCATAAGTTAAAATTTTAGACGTTATATGAGGCTTCTATTATCCATTGAAGATGAAACAAGACACGATTATGCTGGACTGCTTCAGTATAGTGAGCATTTTTAGATCATTTTAAGCTGATCTCAAGAATGCAGGTCAGAATCTAGGTTCTCTTTAAAGACGTTCTTTTTTTTAAGCCTTTAGAACATTATAGGTCAGAACAGCCATCATCCAACCGAAAGCTCCTATACACGTTATGAATATTTACTAGAGCACTTGGGATTTTTTTGTACTTTAGTAGAACAACCCTTCAGCATGACTTTTTAACACCCTATACCTCAAATATTACTTGCTTCTTCCATAGACTGTATATAATTACTGAACGGAGGAAATGTAGCATCACCCGCTGGTTTCTGAGCTGCCATTTTGAAGCTGGTAGTTTGTTATTCGGCTGCTGCCATGTGGGGTTTTTGGAGCCAGAAGTGACCATATTTGGACAAAAGGTCCTGAACTCCAGAGCCCGAGGGGTCAAGTAACTTGCCGACTCATTAATATGTTAAACTTCATCTAACATCGCAAAACCTTTAGTGCAGTGTTTCTCAAACTGTGGGGCGGGCCCCTTGGGGTAGGCACAAAGGCTTGCCGGGGTGGGGGGATGGAGGCGTGGTGGTTTTTATCTTCAGGTTAGAACATGTACCAGGGGGAGCTAATGTTTTAACACTGGAGCACCCTGTGCAATATTTCTGTTTTTGCACAGTTTGCACAGTTTACACTTTAATGTTCTGAGATGTGCAATGTAAACGGCTCATTGCAGCCACTGATATTGCTAAAATGTTCATATTCATTACCAAAATTTGTTTGCTGTTCTAAAAAAAGTAACTTTAATGTCCTAGTTGTAAGATAATTGTGCATTTCCTACTTTTATTTGAAAAAATATTGTCTCCAGGAGCAGTCTGGTTGAGTTTATGTGTATTGTTCAAGCAAAAATCTAAGTTATTTTTAATTTGCACAACAAATTATTCAAGGAAAAGCAAAAAGTAGTGTTACAATATTGATTCTTTCAATTGAAGTTCTAATTGCATCACTGTTACAATGTTGTTGGAGTTGTGGGGGGCCTGGAGATTTTTCATCCACCAAAGGGAGCCGAGAGGAAAACATTGAGAACCACTGCTTTAGTGGAACCTGTTAACCACAACTATAGTGGAGCTGTCTGTCAGGCAAAAAATGTTTTAATTAACAGAGGGAACATTTATCGGTAGACCACCGAATATAATAGAGGAGACTAGAATGAGTCACAGAAAAAAAATGTTGACGTATTATAAATATTCAGCAATACTTCCACACAGGCTTCGTTTTGGAGCTCAGGTCTTCATCCCTTGGTTTCTACATTATTTTTCAATACTACCAATCATAATTTCTGTTCCTTTTTATTGAGAAAATTTGTCATTTGCCACTGATTTAAATACAAGTAATTTATTTGTTAAATGTGTTCATATGTTTTTTTTTTTTAAACCAAATTTTTGCCTCACTTTTACACACAAGCTAAACCCTGATTTATGACATATGTAGACTTTGCACTGCATTGTCAGAGGTAGCTAATAATAATTTTCTAAAGCTCTGAATAATCTGGTTTGGAGGAAGGAGTCTTGCAATGAGTACACTATTTCAACTGGCATTTTCCTCCTCTTTGTTCTTCATTCTATGAAAAAAAAACAAAACACTGAGCCAGCAACTACATGCTGAAAAAGGCAAGTTTTGAGGAAGATCTGGATTATGCAATAAACCAGGTCTGCCTTTATCTCTGTGGTCTTTTCAGACATTATAGATAGCAGGGCTCACCATCCACATGAAAATGTTCCACCAAAGCAAGTCTATCCCTGACACTCTTTGCAAAGGCACTGTTTCTGCATCCTTGGCTTAGTTACTCCCAAAATGAATGTAATTAGTTAAATGAAATATAAACAAGACAGATAATTTGTCATCTATTCAAGAATAATGGTTTCAGCCCCAGTGCTAAAATAAAGTGTGGGGATGGGATGTGAGACTATTCTGAAAATGTTGATTGTATATTTAGTATTTAACTACCTCAAATATTATTCTGTGTTTCAATAGATAATTGAAATACCTTGGTAAGCATCTAAAATCTGCATGAGGGCTTTTTAAAGTTGTTTTTTGGTTCCTACAAAGCAGTTTCCACCAATTCATTAGAATGGCCCATAAAATAAATAACAGCAAAATAATAGCAAAACATACCAATTGATACCAACTATATTTATGAACAAAATTTTCCAGTTTGTATTTAGACTGGCCCTCCACCAGTGAGTTCCTTTCCTTGCACACAGCTCGACGGCTTTGTCCAGTGCTTTGGCATCATAGCAGTTCAGAGCGGAGGGCCAGCGATAGCGTCCAGAGAGGCGGCAGCAGCCAGACGGGAGACGGGGAGAGACGGACGCCTAAAGGTGAGGCGGTGTCCGAGGTGCAGGAGCACACCTCGTATCCGTTCTCTGCGTGGTCTGGGTGATGGTGCACGTTGACTCTGGTCTCTGTGCTTTTGGGCTCTGTGTCTGGAGAGTCCGACTGCATCTCAGTGCACAGGAGCCAGTCCTTAGCGATGAGCCGGGGGTAACCTGCCTCCACCTCCATGTCGCTGCCCGGCACTCGCCAGTACTCCTTCCCCTTGAAGAAATAGGACGAGCCTTGACAAAGACGGACAGAACACGATACTTATTAAATACTACACAGTAGAACAGGAGAGCATGCAGTAATATACTACTACATCACAAACTGCCCTAAAGGATGGAAAGATGCACATTAAATATAAAAACAGAATCATACAGTAAACATTAATACACTGGGAGGATTACTAAGGAAGACTAATATATGAGCATACAATATTCTTTTGCTGCTTCCCCTTCAGCAATGCTATAATCACTTCTCTTTTTCTCAACACCTTTCTGACTTTTTGCTTTTACTTCACTTC
>JAPQRQ010000005.1:5809706-5819757 GCA_037367365.1 Apogon talboti | reverse complement strand
TTATTTCTTAACAAAATACTCACATTGATTATCAAAATAGTTGACAACTAACTGAATCATTGCAGCTCTATATAGATATGCCACTGACAGTTCTGTAGTTCTGTGGTCTGTAGACATAAGCAAATTTTGTACCTGGAGTGAAACAAAAATGTTATAAAACAATATTATTCCAAGTCATTACATATTGTAACTGAATAAATCTTGGAGCTTTCTTAATGAGTACTGTTTATAACAAAACCCATGAATATCATACAGCCTAACCTCACCAGAAAAATGACCATACTGGATGACTTTTGTAGGGGGTTAAAACAACTAATGTTCAGGTTTCTGAAGTCATTCTTTTATGTGAATAAAATGTTATGATAAAAAAGTTACAAGATAGAGAAACACTGGTCTAGTCCCATTGTTCAACAGGACGAACCACTGAAGGAAGCAGCTGGGGACAGTTATGGTGGAATAAAAAAAACTTCAAACACATGAGACCAGAGTCTTCATATTCCATATTCCACTTCCAGTTGGATGTTGGAAGTGAGTGTTTTAAGTTTTGTAATGGGGGATGTTTTCTGTGAGCTGGTGTATAAAGACACTGAAGACAGAGGAACACTCAGAAGACTGTGTGGCTGTGTCATGCAGGAAACATTTACTGGAACAAGCTCATGAAAACAGACAAACCATGCAAGAGATTGAAGAATCTACCTCTGAATGCACTGCCCATTGCACAAAGTTATATCGCACAAAGACCAGATGGAGAGAGTGTGTCTCACCATGATTGGCTGTACAGTATGAATACACCTATAATCCAGTTGTGTGCCAGACCTTAAAGACAACACAGCAAATGACACAAAAGAGACAGATCCAGGTAGTTTAGGCAAAATATGATTATGACGTTTGGGCTGTTGTCTGCAGATCCAGATGGATGACGGAGTACAGGGCAAAGTATTCAGACAGCAGAACACCATGACCTGCAGCCTGAACTCAGGGCTGAAGGAGTTTCTCCAACAATGTTCATCATGTTCTTATTTGAGCCCTTACTACAATCTAAGCCTATGTGTGTAAACCAAAACAAACTTAAATCGTGGCTTTACCCATCCATCCATCCATCCATCCGTCCATCCATCCATCCGTCCATCCGTCCATCCATCCGTCCATCCATCCCTCCCTCCCTCCCTCTGTCCATCCTTCCAGGCAAAGGCGGGGTATACCCTGGACATTTCATCAGTTGATTGCAGCTCACATATACAGACCAACAACCACTTACTCTCACAAGCACACCTACAGTTGATTTACAGTGGCTACGTAAGATACTCAGGTGCATGCTTTTGGATGGTGGGAGGAGGCCAGCGTACTTGAGAGTACTCTACAGAGAAAGACCCACAAATTGAATTGAAATAATTGAGGCGAAAGTAGTAACCACTGCGCCGAGCTGCTAATTGTGGCATCACTGTAAACAGAATGCAACAATTATGCAGTGGGTTTTTGACATTATCAGTTTTTGAGCTTGCAAATTCATACATATGTGTAATTTCAGACGCAATGTCTAAGAATGTGGATGTGTTGTATGTTCAGCTTTACTTTTGAAGTGAGTGACTGTGGTATACAGTTGGCCTCTTACCCTCCTGAGACGCAGCAATGCATTTTGTCCTCTGTAGGGGCAAGTTTCAAAGATTTACTTAAAAAAAAAAAGTATATGAAAAACTGTTTCCAATCAAGACAATTATTTAATGCAAAACAGCCCAAACTTGAACCTCCCTGGGTCTCAGGAGGCTATAACTCCTTCAATCTCTCACAGTACAAATTCAATTTGTCTTACGATTGAAAAAATAGATCCCCTCTAAAGCCGGTATCATTCTGGTGACCTGATGATGTCTTTGATGCCAAAAATGTGTTTTGTTGAGTCGCAACAACTTTAGTCAGCACCAGCGACATGTCAGACCTTTCATCCCCAGAGCAGCAGCTGCTCTGACCGCTCAGCTTTAAACCGAAGGTGACTGAACCTTCGCTGTCAAAGTCAGACTCCTGAACACCTGCCAGAGGAGCTCATGCCAGCAAGATCACTTTAATCCTCTCAATCACTTCTCCAGAGCATACTTGTGCTGATATGCAATGTCTATCTTGCTTTATCTCAGTTTGATTTGCATTTATAGCTGCTTAATTTTTCATCTGCTCTTCATTGTATATTTATCTGATTTGTTATATAAAGCCAGTGTATTACATCATAATACTATTCTTTTAATTTACCACAGTCATGCTTTGGAAAGATGGATATGATAGGGACAGAGAGAAGACAGTAGAATTTAAGACAGATCAGTATTTTATGTACTGTATGTACAGTACGTCCTTTGTGGTCTTTCACATCACATTTAATAATAATAATAATAATACTTAGAATTTAAGAGAAACTTCAAGACTGGAATTAAACTCAACTCGGTGATTGGTTTATTGTGGCTTTTAGAGAGGTGAAAAAGAAAGAAAAAGTCTTATACCCAAGCACCAAAATCCTTTAAAAATACGAAACAAATGAAAAACGCCAGCAGGGACTAGATTCCACTGCAAAGAGGTGGAGTTCCTACATCAAATGAAAAACAGCTCTGAGCAATCTGCCTCTGACTCTGACACCAGTTCAACTCACACCCCCCCATGAGATACTACAGCACAAGGTCAAACAAACAAATAATTGAACCAATACATGTGTCTGACCTGGATTCACAACTAAAATGTGTGATTATTTTTCAGCTGTTGTCAAATAAATATGCATGCATACATAATAATAAAAACTGGAGACTTTTTGCCAGACCTTTTGGCTGACTATGTGACCTTAACATGAACTATGCCTCAGAGGCCTAATGGTAACACCTACAGAAACACAGCACTCTAAATAGCATTAAACTGTTACAAACCACCTTTAAAACACATAATTCATTTGTAATCCTCATAATTTCTTTACATTTTATTCTCGACAGAATCAAGTATTTTTTTGTCAAGAATGACCCTGCACACCACATCTATGATAATGTGTCCCAGTAACTTTGACCCTTGACCCTTGACCACCAAAATTTCTTCAGTTCATTCTTGCATCCAAGTGGATGTTTGTACCAAATTTTACAACTTTCTGTCAAGCTGTTCCTGAGATAATATACTTTAAGAGTAAGGGGTACTAATGATTATACAGGATATGGACAAAAGTATTGGGACACATTGGACTACAAAATGATAATGACAAATGTCATAATATAATGTTGTATTGGCACAAATCTAATTACAATAAATGCATTTTTTTATTTTGTCATTAGGATTAATTATATTCACATTGTTTTCTAAACATTTTATTAGTTTGACAAGTTGATTTTACTCAGTTTGACACAACACTGACCTGTTTTTTAATCATTATAATTGGAGTTTATGTTTCTTTGCATTGTATTGGATTTATTTGGATAAATCTGTATATCTGAAATCTATAAATCGTATCTGTATAAATAATTTTAAATCACAAGTAACTATCTGCTTTTTTCCACTCAGGAAGAAAAACCAGAAGTATGGACTTAGACATTTATTGTTATATTTATTGAAAGATGACATTAACAGCTGACATGAACATTTTTATCACAATAATATTACAAATCAATGGGAAGTCCAACACACTGTAAGTGTGATGTGGCCCAATATTTCTGTTCATGTAATATGTTTTTTTTTATTAACGTGAACAAGTAGTAACAACAGGTTCAACAAACAGATAAAACAATTACATAAGTAAAAGAATGAAAGGAACAAAGAGAAAGAGAAAAAAGTGAAAAAACATACAAAAAACACTAATAGATAGTATGAACATGACAATAAGTAAAACTGTGATAAAAATAGTAATAAATAAAAATAAGAAGAGGAAGTTGATGATGAGGATGATGAGGAATACTACTATAGTTATCACAGTAGTAATATAAAACAAATAAGTCATATTAATAATTAATCACATTACTATTATTACATCACCAAATTGCCCCACCACCTCTAATAATAATACTAATAATAATAATAATAATTTTTGAAAGCATGTTATTGCCCTTGTAATTTAGTTGTTTTGCATAGAAAATAAAAGTAATACTTACATGGAAAATGGGTACGAATTTGCTAAACAACAAAGTCTAGTTACATCTCTCTACATTATATAAACTGTTATGTCGTGCTTCACCAATTAAACAGCAAAAAAAAAAAAAAAACCCCAAAAAACAAATTTAAAAAACACAAACTTGGTATGATCACCAGAGCTTGGTCCGATTCAGTTCCTCTGTTGAGCTGCCCGTTGCCACAGCATCTTTACTCTATCCAGTCATGCAAATGGATTCATTAGTGGAGCTAATTAATGTATTAATTACCAAATGTGTCTATGTCAACATGTTGTCACAGAACACATGGGTGGTTTAGCAAGTCTAGCTTGAAGCAATAAGGTGGCAGGAGTTTCAAAATTACTTCATTTATATGGAAATTTATGCAACAAGTAACTTCAAAATCCGATCAGATCACCTATTCAGTGCTTTGTGGTCTACTGTAAGTATGAATTATTCTTGTGTTGAGGTATTAACAAAATGCTCCTACACAGTCCACTTATTCAAATGGCAGGAGCGTCTGACCCTGGCTGCTAACCACGGTTAGCCAAGGTCACTGCAAATGGCTAAACCTCCGCAGACAATTCACCTGCTTATTAGTCCTAATTCAGACGGACGACGGTAGGTGGCTGGATGTGTTAGTGTGTTTGTGTGTGTGTGTGTTCAGAGGAATGTTGATGAGGGAGTAAGATAGAGCGGCAGAGTTCATGGCTTTGTCAGTGTGTAAATACAAACGTGCATCCAGATTGGGTGTGTCACTGTGTGTGTCTGTAATTGTAGGCGAGTCTGCCAAGGTCACCCCATCCCTGCCCTGCATCTCCGATGAACTCCGAGTCCCAAGAGCCGCTGGTGTTTACATGCACAGACTATAGGTGTGTGAAAAATGAACCAGGTGTCATCTCCCTGTAGAGTCTCTGTTTAATCTGATTAACCTCACAGAGCATAGTGGGATCCTGTCAGTTTGTCAATCTAAGACCTTGATTTATACAACCTCATTGATTATATTTAAAGCAAGCAGCCGACTGAGATCTCAGACCTCATTAAGTCCACACATTTTTCACGTCTCCTTCTCTTCTTATAAAATGATCGTCAACATACAGCATGTTTTTCATTTGTTCCGTTACAGTATCTCATTACATCATCACCACCACTGAATTTCTATTTTATTTATAGCTAACTATTTAAATAATCTAGCCTTTGTATAATAGGTTTTATTCTTTTGTTTGTAAAAATCTTATCATTGCTATGGGAGATTCTTTATTTCTTCTCTGATGCATGGCTGACCACCTGATTAACTTCCTCACCTGCATGTGGCGGACAGTGATTGGTTACCATACGTCTGTCATCAAATCAGTCAAATACAATTTAGTCAGACAGACGAGCTAATAAAATATCCCTAAAATTGGCTTTGGGAAATCTTTACTGAACATATAGCCTACTTCGAGTGTTTAGTTTGCTTGTTTATTTCCCCATGTCTCACTCACTAACAATAAGTGGGCGAGGCTTATGATTTACTGTCATGGGGTGGGGTGGGGGGACTATTTGACTTCATGTTTTTAAAGCCACACTGTTGTCCATCCCTATACGGAAAGAAATATTAGGACACTAATAAGTGATGTTATATAGATAGATACTTTTCTTTCACTTTATTTTTAAAGATGACCCATATCATTGTATTTTATACTTGAAAAACAACTGATAAAAAGAGACAATGTCATTAAAAAAACCCCAAAAAAAACTACCATGATGACTTAATTACTAAGAGAGGAAACTGTGGCCGTTTGTTTTAATGCCTTGGCAATGCAGTCTCCTTCATAGTTTTAAGGTCCATGGCGTTTATGGCACATCTTTCCAAGTTAAAGACATGAGATGGTTAAAATGATTATTTGTACTCAAAATGTGGCATGTATTTCAGAAATCTACAACATTTAAAACAATTACAATGACAAAAAAGCAGCCTAATATTAAGTAAAAACAATCTTTTTAAAAAAATCTCATTTTATAAGCACAGATGACAAAGTAAACACAATTAACCCTAAAACCATTTATTGCAATGACAGCAACTTTTAGCAATGAAATCCCTGAATTCAATGTGTCCCAATACTTTTGTCCATATAGTGTATGCAGGTTGGGCTGCCTTGAGCTCCACAGTTGCCTTGAGTTTACAGTTTGAATCTTCAAGGGTTTATGTCAGTCACCTCTTCTACACTAGTTGGGAAAGCAGTTGAGAAGCGCATTAAAAGGTCAGTCTCACATCATTTGAAAAGATAACTGTACTAAAACGTCTGGATGTCCAAAATCTTTACATTGAAACACGTATACTGTGCCATGATATACTGTCATATTACCCATATGTTGCACTCTACTATATTTTTGATATCACATGTCCAGTCACATATCTATCGAGATATTTTAAGCTGCTCTTTAATAATGAATTGTGCTCTGTTTGTGGCCTAATACACTGCCCAGCCAAAAAAACAAAGAGTCCCGCATTCTTATATTTTGCTTTTTGCTTTGATTATAACATGCATTTGCTAAACTTATGTAATGCCAAAACATGTATTTCCATAATTTTTCTATCATAACATTGCTGATCCTAGACCTGACCAACCGAAGCAAACCTAGATCATAACATACAGGCTTGTACTGTGGGCACTAGGCATGATGGGAAATCATGTCACCTGACTGTCTTCACTCTGGAACGGGGTCAATCTAGACTCATCAGACCACATGATGGAAACACAGTCCAAGCTTTATGCTCAAACTGGTAGTTGTTTAAGAAATGAGAAGCGGCTCACGCATCAGTTAAAGTTAAAGAACGTGTTGCAGCTTCAACATGTTAATAACTGCAGTAATTATCCAGTGGAAGGTTCTTAATTATTTGCTTAGTTAAATCCAGGTGGTGATTTTTCTTACTTACTGCCAGCTAAATGTTGTGTTTATATCCTGCAATACACCGACTCCAGGTTATAACATCTACAGACTTTACCATCAACTCATCATGACAAGCTGATCAACTGGGCGACATAGTGATCATACAGTGGCACTAACGTTTAGTTTTGTGAAATTTCTCCAGCGTGACTGATGAGCAGTTGGAGTATGATAAGCGCATGATCCAGCAGACTCCAGAGAAAAGTGCAGATGTAAGAGTTTTGGGCTGCAGCATAAAGCTGGAGTCATCAACAGCTCAGTGGCTGAAGGGCTGTTTAGCAGCAGCACAGCCCCTGAGTGTGCATCACTGACTCACAAATAAATATATGAGAACAGAGTGTACTGTCAGATGTTTGCACATCAATCAAATATAATACCTACATAAAGAAATGCTTACATCAAAGAACATCCACCACTGAGCAGGCGGTCCTGGACAGACTGTGAATCTTACGCTGCGGTGCTTAACCGACAAACACAGGATGGAAGAGGAGGGAACAGCAGGAGGAGGAAAAAAAACGCATTGTTGGAGGCTGATGAGAATAAAAGAAGGATAAAAGAGAGCAAACAAGCGGAAAGAAGGAATATGCAAGTCAGTGTTACAGCACTGCTGAGGTTTCACCTATTTATGAACTCGCTGAAAATTTGATGAGGTTATTTAAACCAGACTATTTACTATGTCCTTGGTTATCAAAGGACTGAAATCACTGTTGAAATCGTGCTGACAGTTTTGCAGCATTTATTACTTAGTCTACTTTGCTGAATTGAGAGAGACATTTTCAAAGAACCTCGTTCTGCAAGTGTTTTTCTTCCCTGAACTTATAGCCGAAGGTACTCAAGGAATGAGTTAGTAATAATGTAACAGAGTAGTAGCATCACTGAGGGCTTAAATAATAAACTTGCTGTCAGCCAGAGAAAGAGTCCCCAGTATGTGGTCACAGGTTTTTGTAAGTTTGATTTCAGTAAGGTTAATCAGTTTGATCTTCATTTGATGTTAAGAAAACATCACCTAAAAAGACAGTTTTAAAGATGGCTCTGTCAAATTAGATGTGTAAAGCCTAGTCTTTCTTAATTTCCCTTATTTAACAGAGAGCCTTAATTCACCAGCCTGTCTGAAAGTAAATGGCACTAAAAGGATCGCCTAAAATGTGTTTACTATCATTTACTTTCAAATTAGTAGGGAGGTAGTTTTGACAAGCAGTTACCAAGGAAAAAACACCTGCCCACCATCAGACAAGCTATTTTAACATCTTATGTCCTTCCAGTTATTACTTATCTAATTAATTCAAAGAGGAGCAGGGACGATGGTGAATACATCCTCGCATGCATACACTGCACAAGATACAGCACATTCTTTCAATATAATAAATTCCAGAACGTATTTTATGAAGTGAGAT
Organism: Apogon talboti; assembly: GCA_037367365.1. NCBI lineage: Eukaryota > Metazoa > Chordata > Actinopteri > Kurtiformes > Apogonidae > Apogon > Apogon talboti. Next base: position 5,811,335 of record JAPQRQ010000005.1, on the reverse strand, counting down.
TTCTTTCTCAACAGTCAATAACATGGGTATAATGCCAGATGAGCAGATAAAAAAAAGTATACAAGTACATAATCAAGTTATTAAAAGATAAAATTGCCAGTAAGCTGGTAAATAAAATGGGTGAAGGAAGGAATGATGTTTTTCACAGCTGAATGTCTGTGCATACATCTCTGTAATACAGGATCGGTGTGATTACAGACTATTATATGAACTATCTACGTCTGTTCACTCTAGAATTGAACGCATAACAAATCATTGTAAATCAACAGAATCTTAAGGCTGGTTCCACAAAGAATGTATTGCATCTGCTAATGGCGTAGCTTTTGTAATTTCTTTGCACCTATTCAGAGGATTTTGCAGTAAAGATATACAAACATTACACAGCCATAAATTTAAGCACTAAGTGCAATTTGCCCTTGTTTTGCATTGATTTTTGTAGAATTCCAGGTGTTTTTTTTCCACATTTCTGCTATAGATTGGTTCATAATGATTGACTGATTGAAGTGTTTATTTCGAAAATGAATGTAAAAAAAAAAGAAAAATAAATAAACAAAACATTTTCACTTGAGACATAAAATACATATTCAAAAAGGAGTGAGAAGAGATATAACTTATAAACTCCTTCTCCTTAACTAATTAATAACAATAATAAGCTTCATAGTCTAATGCCTGATACTTATTGTTAAATACAGACACATCCATACATACATATACACACACATATCACATATATACTTGTAGATCCTTAGAAAACCTAGTGGTACCCAACACCTCTCTCATCCCTGTGTCTCTTAAAGTTCGTGTCTTTGTATTTCATTTTAAACTGTTTCATGCTTGGACATTGCTTCAACTCTATATTGAATCTTTTCCACAGTCTCACCTCGCTGACTGGAACACAAGAACTTTTCCTGGTCGTACGTATTAAGTGAACAGTAAAGTAAATTTTCCCCTTTAAATTATAACCCCCCTCATGAATAATGAATAATTTCTGTATATCTATTGGTAATAGATTATTTTTAGCTTCGTATATTAATTTGAGCTGTCTGATAGTCCACAATGTCTGTAAATTTTAATAATTTTGACTAAGAATAATGAGTTTGTGTGTTCCTGGTAGCCAACGTTGTGAATGATCCATATTGCTCGCGTAGTGAGGTCTTGTAACTGTTGCCCCAAATCTCAGCACAATATTGTAAGTATGGTGAGACTAAAGAACAGTATAGAGTGTGGAGTGATTTCTTTTCCAAAACCTTCTTTGCTTTATTTATTATTGCAATTGTACATGTTTGATGTGTGATTTCCAAGTGATTCTGCCATCTATGATTACCCCAGAAATTGAATTTCATACACTCTTTGTATTCCATCTATTTTTGTTGCTACCTGTGAAATCTTTCTTATTGTTGTCTTGCTCAGATTTAATGATAACCTGTTTCTGTCAAACCACATTTTTAGTTTGTTCCCTTCTATAGAAACTCCATCACTCCATCCTCACTAGGGGCACGGGGGTCGCTGGAGCATATCCCAGCTACTTAAGGTGGGGTACAATCAAATATAGTAATAATAATAATAAAGTTTATTTATATAGCACTTTTTACAGAAAGGCTTCACAAAGTGCTTTACAATAAAATCAGA
>JAPQRQ010000005.1:5793481-5809622 GCA_037367365.1 Apogon talboti | reverse complement strand
TTACTTCATGGTACCTAACAAAGCAGGTACACTCACTGTTCATACAGAGGTGGACCTTACAGACCCTGGAGACCACACTGGACCTGAGATTGTCCTCACTGTCCTCACTAGAACTGTTGCTGTCTCGTAATGTATTTGGAAATGACCAAAAATAGTCACTTGCCCAATAAAGAGTTCAGAGGGATAACACAGAGGTGACAGTACTAACCACTGAACCACTATCCTGCCCCTTCACCACAGCAAGTCCTATAATTCAGTTTACAGCTCAAAAACATATTTCAGTGTGTGGGTTCTTTGAGTTTCATGTTTCTTCAGTGAGTAACATTAAACAACATTAACATATTTATTCAGGAACAAATATTACTTTGACTTAGATGTTCAGTTCAATAGCTGTCCAGTCATGTATTTTTTGCCATCAAAAACATGGGCTGTCTGAGATCCCAGGTCCAAACTGATAAGATAAACTGACCATCTAACACTCTGAAAAGATGAGCCCAAAGCTCTGAAATTCCCGTGACTGTAAGGTTTGTCATTCTCAGTACACTGACAAACAAGACTGTCAAGAGCCTTTTTTCCAGTGTGCAAAGGCAAGAAGACTCCGTTCTTTGATAATGACTTGTTCACCCACTCACCCCATAGGAACAAGAGCTGTAAATGTTTGTGTCTTATGTAGAATCAAGGTTTTGTCCAGACCTGCTTGTTTGTCTGACTGAGTCCTTGAAATTAACCTTTTTCTTTTCTTTATTGTGTAGAAATTCCTATCACTCAACAAAGAAAAAGACAGTATAGATCATGTAGACTTCACAGACAATATGGGAATGACAGTAACATCAAGGTGTCGGATCCACCATGTATATAAATCTCATTAAAATGAAAAAAAAAATATCTGGCTACTGCTGGGACAAAAGATGTTCAGTCCTACGAGCCAGGCTTTAGTCGTTCACTAAATTAGCTTCTAAGTTTGTTAAAACTGCTGTGTAGAATGGCTTCAAAACACAGAACTGTTGCAATACAGCCTTTGTTCTTTTTTCTGATCTCAAATGAGTCTGGGATAAGATTTCTTTAATAAGTAGCTGCGTAATAACCCCTACAGGATGATTCAAGACCCATCCACTTTCAATCTGTCGGGGTTTAATCCGCAAAAATAACAGCTTGCTGTACACTGTCCTTTACTCTGAACATTCAGCAAGCAAGTCAATGAATTACCACACAAATAACCACACATGCATACATGGTTTTTCAATATAGCTTCATAAAAAAGCTTTCAGTGAATTACTCCCTGACACTCCTGAGACAGCTGTTCTCTAGGATAATATCAGTGCTCTGTTATAGCTGTATTGACAAATGATGCCATATGGAATCCACTTCAAATCTGACTGCCTCTGAAATCAACCAATATTCCACAAGTGTTTATAATAAAAGTACAATAAATGGACCATCTGTTTCTTGGCAGGAGCTCTGGGCTGAAACATCTACAAAAGACAAAGGGTCTGTACTATACATATATTAATTCCAGTAAGACTTGGCTGCTTCGCGCTGTTACACAAATGTGAGGGCTGTGTGCAGAAAGGTGGCACTAGACTGAAAAGACAGGCTGCCGTACTCCAGAAAGCCAAGCGAGGCCAAGCTGAAGGCGTATGATTGGCAGTAGTAGGCTGGTGGTAGTCAGATGGAGAGGTGAGAAAAAGACAAAGCGAGTGAGGAAAAGCAAAGTGTTCGGCTCATAAAACAGCGGGTCCTCGCAGCAGCATTGACTGTGTGCAACAGTTTCTGTGCAGCCTGGCTTTGGACTGCTGCCACCAGCTTTTCCAGGTCAGCAGAGACCTAACTGCTTTCAAAGATGAGAGAGCCCCCTATGCAATAATATTCTGGCCCAAAAATCCCCTCTTTTTTCCTTTATCTCTGGTTGAAGGCCTCCAGTGGGTGGATGTGGGGGATTATTTCAACAAGGTGATGCCACAGGGGACAAAGTCACCAGGTAATTTGTTATCAATGAGCCCACAATAACTACCATGCCCTCAGTGACAAGTGATTCATCCCTCTGAACTCATCCTTCCAGCCTGAGCCGTTACTTCTGCTGCTGCAAACTGAGGCAGAGCTGAAAAAGCTCCCCAAACCCATTCCGAAGAGGCTTATTTTCTCCTGCTGATCCAGGTAGGATGAACCAGCGCAGCGTACCCATGGGAAATATGTTCATATTGGATGCTTCAGCTGTGCAAAATTAATGTCAAATACCATCCGTCTGTGCTAATATAGGAAAAAATGCCCCATTTATAGACGGAAGGAACTTATAGTTGGGTTACGTCTACAGGTGACTTATCCATGTGTTTTTGTTGCCTCAACCTAATCCTACCTTAACTACATTCAAGTTTTTCCTCTAAGCTTCCCATTGAGGCTGTGAGAGTTCCAAGATTATTAGTGTTTGTTCTACTCTGTATTTCAAGAATGTCCATTTCTAAACCAAACAGCCATTCAAACATTCCTTTGAATCAGGACAGAGCAGAGAGGAGCACTAAAAGTCTCAAAGAACAGAGCTCAGTGCATGCCATCTCCGTCCTGCTGTGTCATCGTCTCCACCACCATCGCTCACCCTCGCTGTATTTTCGGTTTTGCCTTTAACTACAACAGCCCCCTCATTCCTTCTTGTTTCCACAGACTCCCTATCAGTGGAGAGTTCTCCTTGCTTATCGACCTGTTTCTTTAATCCTCTGGTGCCTTGATGTCCTGCTTTCCCTTCACATCTAGCTTCATTCTGTTTTCTTACTGTCCTACCTTAGATCTATTGGCCTCAGTGGTTCATACTTCTCTGCAGGTTGCTTTGGTCCTTGTGGACTCTATAACATCATGTTTCAAGATTTGATGTGGAAGATTTAGGGGGATTTAAAAGTGTCTAGTGCAGAAATGGAATATATGTTCACACTTCTGTTTTTTTTTATATAATAGTGTATAATCACAACAAAATACAATTTATTCTGTTCTTATTACTTTACAATGAGATGCTACGGAGAAAATGGGTTTCCTGCTGTGCTCCTGCAGTAGCTCGAAAACAGACTTCCACTTCTTTTCGTTTGTTCTCAACCAGAAAACGCAGAAAGGACAAACTAAACTCTGGCCTCAACAAGGACATTTCATGTTTGGAGCGGCCATTATGTGTTCTTTTTGTTTCACTGGAGGTTTGTCTAAATGTGGCAAAACTGCACAAGAATCAAACTCAAAAATACACGTGAAAAAGCAACATAGTTTTATAATATAGTGTATAATAGTCCATTCTGGCACAACTGGTACATGTTTTACAACTGGAACCTGGGCTAGGTAATACAAATGACAGTACTTGTGATGGTATACATTGGTCTTTATTTTCTTCACACTATCAGCTACACACTTTTTTGTTGTACTTATTTAAATGTACCCATCCATATGTTGATTTTACTATTAGAATTGTTTCAAATGCTCTAATTCTAGGTTTCCTTGGTCCATTTTGGTCATGTTCTGATTCTTAAGACTAATTTAAAATGGCCAAAAATCTGGTATCTTCAGTTATTATCTTCAGTATTTGACATTTATTGTCAAAATTATTAATACAGTAATATCTAACATTTTATTATGATAGCAAATGGAAGTTCCTCTTCTCCTTGCTACTTTTACTGGTTCCCTTGACTTTTTTCAGATATATATAATGTGGTTTAATGACTAAATATAATTTCTAACTACGGCTAGATTCCATATTTCCTGCTCAGAGAAGCACAGACAAAAGGGGGGATTTGCTGCTTCCTCATCTGCCTTGTCTGTCTATCTTTCAGGCAGCTGCTGAGGAAGCCTAAAGCATCTTCCAAAATAGTGTATTATTTAATGCCCTGCCTTCACATCACATCATCACCAGGGTGCAGAAAGCAGGTAGATTCTGTCTAAAGAGGCTGTGAATCTGCCAACTAATTTGAGAAACCTGGTTTTTCCACCATGTTTCATGTTCTGGAGCAAATTGGAAAACCTTACTCAACACACTCACATTTTTGATCCTGTCCTACAGCGGCACACTTGATGTGTCCTGAAATGAGAAACGAGTTCATCTCGGTAATCCAGACACAAATTCTGCTCAAACATAGATGCAGGTTGTTGCCTTGTTTGTTTACAGTACTGGCATCTTTTTCTTTTCAACTGCAACAAAGTGTGTAAACCTGCTAAGCAAACTTACTTTCTTTATAAACAGTATCACATCATTGCATATTCTGAAGGCATAGCCAAGATTTTCACAACCCACCTGTCTGCTGCAGTGTTCCTGCTGTCAGGAACACACTGCAGCCTGTGACAGAGCAACATCCTGCTAAACTGAGATGCTGTACCGACCTGTCAGCTGTAAACAACCTGCTCCTCATCTCAACTAGAGGCTTCCACTAGGAAAATGACTCCACAACTGGACTGTGCAATAAGAGTGGATTCCATATAAGGATACATAATCCTACAATCCTACTGTGTCTCGCAGCACAGCATCAAACGTTGCCGTGGTTACCACAATCCTGGAAAAAATCAGCATGACTGATCTGATACACTATACTATATGTCATGAAACACAGATGAATTCCTCTTTATATTTCTTGTCCTCTGTCATTTTTTTTCTATTTTGCCAAAATGTCTCATTAGCATTCCAAAGTGCAATGCATTCTGCAGCTGTTAGCTCTCATAAGGTTTAATTATAGTATTTTCCTGCTTTTTATGCATAGCTAGAGCTGCACACAGAGACTGCAAAGCTCTATGATGGGACCACAGTCTCCTAATGTTGTGATGGTCTGTCTGAAAAAAAAAAAAATAAGAAAAAAAAAAACATGACAAGATCTGCTCCAAAACCAAATAGGTTTATCCTTGGCCTCTACCCTCCTCTTCTACCTCGCTTTGAGAGTATCTGTGCAGAAGATTTTATGTAATCCTGCTAAAAAGACAGAGTGACAGGCAAAATGATTGCATAAGCTCCTCGGTAGAGTTAAGTGCAAACTTTGCAGCTCAAGAGCCTCTAAGCAGTCAACACTAAATAAAAGGTGAATCAGCCGTAGTCGTTTGTGAAATAAACTACGAAGGAGCAACTGCGAAACATTAGGAATGTGTGTAAAAATACTGCAAACCACAGCTGTATCCCATTATGCGCATAACCCAGTAAAACAATAAGGTTGTGTTTTCCGAAGAACTATTCACGTCAAAGTGTATACATGTGCCGTTACACCTCGCGAAATATGTTAATCCATGTATGAGAGGTTGGAAGTCCTTGGAAATTAAATGTCGGCATAAGTGACAGATGAGAACAGATGTGTTTTACAATGAGGACACTGAAAATGAATACAGCAGCAGAAGCAGAAGAAGAGAATTAGTTGTAGTTGTTTTGATTCTATTCAGAGTTGAGAGCATGCAGCTGTTTTTGGATCCAGCTCAAATAATACATATAAATCATTACCGCCCCGTGATCAAGCTGGTGTTGTTGTGCTTTATGATGTGCTGTAGAGATGCTAAATTCTAAACCATGGGTATTACACACACTTCTTCAACCCAGCGACACAAAAAACCTATACAATAACCGCAATGTCATGGTGGGCATCCGACATTAGTGTCATGGCCGTCACAGACGCTGAGGCAAATGTTGTGAAAGCTGGAAGTGAATGGATTCCCTCTTCTCTGTGGTATAATGTTTATGGACTTTCTTCCCCCTGGAAGTGAATTACATGAGTGTGGATCACTTGAGTGGAAATATATAGAAGATGACTATTCATGCTTGACAGTAAATACTCACAAATTTGATAACATGACATGCCTTCCAAGTGAAAATCTCAGCAACAAAGAAGTTTTATAAAAGGTTTACGCAGGAATGTCGTGACTGTGTCTGATGGATGAGTGTCTGAGAAGCACTGATCCTTCACGAACACTTCTCAAAAGAATGGAAAAACAACTAGACATGTTTATTGGTAGCGTGTGAGTATAAGATGGAATATTCCATCCACATCCATTTTTCTGTTTGTGTACATGTGTTGCGTGTTCTGAGTTATTTGGTAGAATGTTGTTGCGCGGGTACACACTCACACACACACAGTGGCTGTCACTCCTGCTTACATCATCATCTTGTTGAATCATCCCTGATAGAGATTGTGCATCAACACTGACCAGCCATATGTTTCACCTCATGTCCTCTAGCTGTCTACCATTAAGCTGCGATATCCCCAACAGATGGTCTGACTGGAGTTACGTATAATTTTATCATGATCTGTTCAAGCTACACGATGACTTTGCAATAAGGCTGTAGCAATGAAACAAATGACAGCATATGTCTGAGAGGAAATGTAGAGATCTAGAGATCAAATTGCGTGTGGTTGGAACCTCATCCTGTTTATTAATTGATCTAATACTAACTTAGAATATTTCTTATATAACTTATAATACTGTCAGAAATTTACTTGATCATCTTACCATGAACCAGCAAACGCAAAGAATCTCATAAGATGACAAAATAATGGGCAGATGAAAAATGAAAACAGTAGAATTGTGGTAGCTTATAACTTTTACCTTCCTCAATACTGTATGATGTGAAATAGAGTGCTGAGTTGGACTGAATACAGCCAGGCTTAATAAAGTTGTATTGGTTTTTATAATCGCAACTAATCTAATAAAAACAGATTGGCACCGAAACATAAACAATACAGCACCTGTGAAAATAGTCTGAACTGTGGAGTTTTGATCCTTCAAGCAGTAGCAAAGATGTATTAGACATATTTTCAACATGCCAAATAAACAATTATTTTTGCACACACAATGTGACACCACAGCATACTGCAGGTCTGAAGGTAATGTAAAAAAGAGAGTATAAAAGTAAAACTGTGAGGTCAAACCAAAGTAAGATGGAGTTTAATAAAAAAACATAAACTAAGAAAAAAAGGTTTAAAAGTATATGACAGGATGGTAGAGGCAGTAGGAAGTGAAGTGTAGAATGACAACAAGAATAAATCAATAACAGAAATAAATAAACAGATAAGAAAGTAGAATGCAAGCATGTAAACATATAAACAACTGTAAAACATATTTCCAGGTCAACAACAGTGGAGCCTTTGTGCTCATTTACTTTAACTTTTCTCTATTGTGAGTCACAAACTAGGATTCAGAAGGAGCTAAATTCATTTATTTAACTATAATACAGTGATTATTTTCCATGGGCAGTACCTGCAGTAGGGTCTGATTTTAACTGTCTTAAATACTGTTTCAGCTCCAGGGCCATATATATCCTCACTTCATACTCTTCATGCTATAAATTGTTATTTTATTTAATTTTCCTTGAACTGGACACACAGATAAAGGGCTGGCAAACAAAACACAAAGAGTGAAGATGTGAAACACTTCATAAAAGACATATTCTATATCAGGGGAATCCATAACTATCATGTTTGGCATGTTTGGAGAACTAATATTATCTAGCTACAAAGATGTCAGTTAGGTATTATGCTAACCTCAGCTAGTACCGGTACGTTTAAGCATTTTAACGTATCAGCTTCATTCACTTCAGTGCTCTTTATCATCACATGTAAAGTAGTAGAACGATAAGTGGATGTGTTATGGACACAGGAACACAGTACTACAGCAGACTGAACACAGTGGAATAAACACAAGTGTTAGCTACATATTAGCATTACAAAGAATGTTTAAAAATGTTCAGCTATAGGTATAAATAAGTTAATATATAACATTTCCATATTAAAATGTCTAAAAATGACTAGGTCTAAAAATATGCTTTCATGGATTTTTGTTAATTGCATTATAATTTTAATGCAAAGGCCCATTTCATTTGATCATCATCAATGATATTATATTGTTACTGATGTTATTTGTTCCATCAGTATGAAATAACACACACATGATTACATGTGATTGTATATTGTCAGATGCTGGTGGTGAAAATAATTCCCCCCGATCTCACACCACTTCATGATGCCATGTACTTCAATGGGTTTAACTATTAACCCAGCAATTTTTGGTGCCAAAGCTTTTTAGAAAACTATTCACAAATACACATTTAGATGATTTTATTTGTTTCCAGTGTCCTGAAGCAGCAGTTGGTCATCTTAACTCACATACAAACGCTGGCCATTATGTGGTTGGTGAGCAACAGCGAGATGCCAAAAAAACCCAAAAAAAACATTATCCACCAACTGCAATCACATCTTTTTTTTTATGTTTCTACTGGTACTGTGGTCATCTCTGGACTCACCAGATCATTAACATCCAGATGATTTCTGTCAGAGTATTGCAGCCGGTTTGAGCAAAACACTATATTGATTTGGAATGTTCCCTACCTCCAAGACAGATGCCTCTTATTCCATTTGTTTTGAGGATTCAGGCTTCGTTTCCTGCGGCCCGTTGTCACCTCTGCCTCGGACACATCTGGCAACGAACATCTGGGTGTTTTCATGAGTCCCAGGGTGGCTTGATCTAAGGACGAGACAGAGGACACCAGATGCTTTCACACCCTTTTGCAGACTGAAGTAACGACAGGAGAAAGTAATAGAACATAACTTACTCACTTTTACTACAGCTTCGGGCAAAACAAAGCAACTGAAAATATGACGTGTAAAAAATGTGTGCAGCTGAAACAGTAGCTTCAGAGGATCTAACACATATATAGTGTATAGTATGTGCCCATATGCATACAAACCGTCTGTGCAGAGGGTTATGAGGGGCCTTTTGGGTCATAAATCACACCCTCTCACATGCATCACACTCTCCTACACGCCATAAATTAAACCTGCTTACACACCTCGCTGTATCGTAATGCTACTACATACATACCTACATTATTATTATTTACACCATAATTTTCATGCACACATTGAGCCAGGCAACATTGGACCAAGGTTATACATCATAAAGACTGGTAATTACTGTAGTATGTAGGATTGTGCTCTTCTCAAACGCTTATACCTGAGACTAAATTTTCCTTCAGGAAAAATAATACATGTCTTATCTCATGCTGCTTTGTGTGTAGCTGCAGCTAGGATGCACATTGTCATGTTGGTACATGTTACAGTATATGTGATCATACCTGCGTTCATGTACAAAAACTGAAATAAACATAAAAGGAGACATTTGCTGGGAGATCATGGTCAAGTCAAGAGCAGAGGAGGATAGTTAGAAAATGAGGAACAAAATTACATCTTATTGATAAAAAAAGCCTTTTGTGACTGGAATAAAAATAATAATAATAATAATAGCCTGGTTTTGGCTGAGCATAAATTAAATTAAAATTTGGTGTTATGTACAGGAGATGTGCTTATGTAACACGATGCATAAGCCCATACTCTTCTATTTTCCTTTTACTTTCCTACACCATCATTCACCCTGGTCAAAGCTTCTCGTTGCTGTTTTAAAGTCAGTATCTGGACACGGCAGTGACCTTGTGTTTGGCTGGATGAATGTAGGCCAGTCTGTCTCCTTTTATGATGCTGATGCATTTTGACATTGCTCCTTAAACCTTCCAAACAACATAATTAAAAAGTGTAAAATCCTCAACAGCCTATTTGTTATTATTCACCCCCATTCCTTCCTCGGAGTTACCTAATAGCTCTCTCACGTCTCCTGCCTCCAGTCCTCATAACGCCAGCTCTACACTATTCACCTTTACTAGATTGTGTTTTGTACCAGTGTGTTAAAACTTCCCAGCCTTGTTTTTCTACATGTGCCCCCTGTCTGTTTACAGGGCCTTCACGTGTCTGCATGAATTATTTATTACCTGTGTTGTTCCTGACCTGATCGTGGCCAATCCCACCCTGTTCTGACAATACTCTGAGTAGCCCACAGCGACTGACCTCTGCTCATTTGAGTTCTTCCTCACCTGATACTTTTCTGGTGGGTTCTGTTCGACTCCTCGACCTACCGGCTCCACCTGATCCTCTGTGAAGATGCCTGCTTCACCTACAGCTGGGAAATCTCACCAAAGGATCATACAGTGGTATTTTGAGGGAGAATCATGATCCACGACCTGAAACAACTCAACGTTCCTCTACCTGCTGGAGGCTTAGGGTGGTTGTGATGGCTTTTTGTTGTTTCCTTACTAGAAACTCAGCATTTTAACATCATCCTGGACAGACTTTATTATAATACCTAAATAAACATGAGTCCACATTTTTCTGTGTCAGCTGCAGCGTTTGTCTTAATTACATAGACTGTGGTAGACTTATTTATCTGGCAAGAGTTTTCTAATAAATTACACATTTTCACATTCTAGTAGAATTAGAAATTATATGTGTAAAACAGACTCACTGCACATCAGAGTTTAGATGAGTTCAGAACATTATTCCTTCAGCAGCAGCAAAAACAACACATTACACCAACTCTGCAAGTTAACAAGGACTGATACTTGACTGCAGACACGTACTAAAATATGACTATGAATAAAACTAAAATAAACTCACTAAGCTAGTGATGCGTGCTATTGGAATTAAAGCTGCAAACCCATTAATACAATAGTGTCTGGAAAGTCCACTGATATGTGTTTTGATATATTGATGACCTATTGTTTACCTTATTTTAATGACACAATCTGTACAATCCCTTTGAAAAGTACTGTAGATCATATGACAAACTAAGATCGATCACAACCTGAAATCGATTGTGAAATCGCCCAGCTATTTTGCAATCCATATATGTTACAGGGGCAAATATGTAGCCCAGGGGTCAGCAACTTTTACAAACTAGAGTAAAGAAAATCAGGTTGGGCCTTAAAAAAAAAAAAAAAAAAAAAGTCTAAGTTTTGGCCAGTTCGTGGTAACTTATTCTTCTGCATTTCTATTACAAAAATGTGACATTTGATGAATTTATACTGAATAATACAACCACTAGTTGAGATATTTAATACTTACATTGGCAGGCACCATTTCCAAAACACATAACTGATTCACTGTGTGATGAAACGTGTAGGCTTAGCATAATCAGACTAACTATGAAGACATACAAATTAAGTTGGCAAAAAAAAAAAAGAAAAAAAAAAAAAAGGCACCCAGTCCTATGTAGTACAGATACACATTTTGGTTGATAAAACCTTAAAATATTTGTCTTCTGTTTAAAGACTCCACAGTTTTACAGATGGAGAATGTAAGAGTGACTTTAGGTCTACATTAATGATGGCAAAATGTTCATATGTTGTAAATGCATGGTTATTCATTTCTATATGTTCCCTGTGTTTGTCTGACAAAAATACACCTGGTTCTGGAACCACAGGCTGCAGAATCCGGACCTAGATTACGGTGGTCGTCATATGATTTGTCCAATTGCAGTTTCATAATGAACTAAAAATGCACTGTTGTCCATAAAGTTAGAATAATTTTATTTTCAGACACAATCCCCTTATTTATTCCTATTTATACACATCAGTAATCACCTTTGACCTGGTGTAATGATTACATACTGAGTCCCAGTTACACTTCATCAAGAATAAATCACATTATCATAACCGCTTCATGAGAAGAGGCACAAATATTTTACTCAAACTTTATGGGCTATGGTGTATTTTTCTTTTCCTCACATTAAAATAAAAGATTTCTATGTTTGACCGTTGCTTCTGTAAAGCATCTAAAGACTTTATTTCCTCAGTGACAGTATTACGACACTACATCATACAAATTCCTTTAAGTTAAAGTGGACTAAATTAACACAGACAGTAAAAAAAATCCCTAAACAGGCATAAATACATTTTCCGTACAATATTGATGCTTCATACAACCCATAACGCAGCACTCTCTGACGCCCAAATAAGATGAATGTCATTGTTTTTCATACGTTCTGCATTTGTGTCCATTTAAATCCACATTACAATGTCAGTGTATGAATGTCATCCCTTACGAGTAAACATTGATGTGACATATGATTGTAACACCATCATATGATCTTTCAGATGGATGCTTTTAATCAAAGAATAGCGTTGCCGATACAGGACAGTGGTTTTCATGTTAAAACCATAACAGACAGAAAAATGACTGTCAGCATTTCCACCAGTGTAGTTCAGCACAACAGTAACAAGACCACACACCCACTCATGTTTCAACACAATCAGTCACACTCACATACCTAAGACACCGGTCTCCTTCAGCCCTCCAAACTTCTGCATGGCTTTGATGGCCTTAGTCAGGGCCTCCTTGGTCTGAAGCTGACCAGTCACTGGGTCAGGGGGAGGGAGATAACCGAACTTACTCAGCCAGTCCTGGAAGAGAAACAGTAGATACAGAGTTGAAGAGTCATGTCAGGCATTTGAAGGACTCCAATAATCCCAAAGCTGCTGAGAAGGTCTGCCACCTGTTCATGTTTACAGTCTGTGGAAACCGTCTCTGCACATGCATATCATACCTTTGGTCTGTTTGTAATGGATTCGACACATATTTCCCAAAATGACCTCCTTCAATGCAAATCAGTGTAAAACCTCGCCATACTTCAACACAAACCAAGATACTACACACAACAGGCTTTCTTCACAGTAGATATTTTAACGTATCAGTGATACACACATAACCATATTCCAATACAATCTCAGCAGGACAACTGTGTTTCTTATTACTATGATAAGTCAAGATGTCATATCAAGAAAATGTAGATAGTGTAGAAGTAATGTGCTGTTAATTGGCACAAATTCACCCAAAAATCTGCAGCCATCAGCCTCAAAACAACACACAACCAATGGCCTGTGTCCACATGCAGCTGTTTTTGTGCTGGCAGTGCCTATTTTACATATAAATCCTATGTAGTTCAGCATTTAGAGTAATCAGCATCCTCAGTGAAAAAATGCATTTTTTCCCTGCATTGAGAGTTTTGACTCAGCATTTGCACTCAAACAGTTCAGCTTTGAGAATAATGTCACATTCATCAATGTCACTTCTCTCTCACCAAACCAGTCTGAATCAAGATGAGGTGGGACTTAGGATATCAACATAGTCAACTGTGATGGAGGAGAAACTGGCTGACAACATGGTTATGTGTGATCTCACCCTGAAGGATTAACATGATCTTATGAAAGAAGCCAGTGTGTTCAACATCCAAATTTACTGTGTGTACAGGGTACATGTCGCTCTGATGCAGCCTCATACCACAACGCAGCTCTGATTAACGATAGGAATCGACAAACAGCTCTTGTACAGAACCAGTTCCCAGTAGATCAGTTCCTTGGGATCATTAGTCTGCTTGCGTAACGATTCTGCTTATTGGTTCTGTGACATTATCACATCTAATTTATTGAATTATCTTATTGATAATACAGGGTGTCCCAAACAATTTGACATCATTTCATCACCTAATAATTTGTTTAAAATGTGTTTGCTCTTTTTGCTAAAAAAAGGGTAATCATTTTTATTTTTCTGTTTTCAGGAATAGAATATATAAAGAAAACTAAAACTACAACATTTTATGTCCAAAATAAATCCTATTAAGTATTATTTCTCCTGACCATGTAGTCACTCCGATATGGACAGCTCAAATGATGTAAATTTTTTTGGGACACCCTGTATGTTGTCTAGTACATACTATACAAATAGAGTGTTTTAATATGTATATTTGTTGTACTGATCATTTCTTTCCTCCTACTTATTATACTTGAATAGAGCAAGTGTTACACATAATATTTCCCCCGGAATTAATAAAGTCTTCTGGTTCTGATGATGAGGTTCAGGCTGCAGCAGGTAACACTCACACTCCTTTAACTAAACCTTTACAGCCCTTTATGAGTTTGTTTGAATTGAATGCAAAATGTTAGGGCATATTGGACATTAAAGGGTTAATGCAAATAAAGCCATTTGTACAATAGTTTATTCCCTAATCCAGTGAGAATCAATAAGAGAATTGAACCGTTAAGTGATCTGGCTAATGGAACTGGAATAGCTCAATTCTTACCAATCCCCATCATTAGCTCTGATATACTCACATGACCTGCTCCATGTCACTAGGAAGTTGATGGATTTTTGCATCATCTGATGAGATTTCATTAACGTTAAAAAAAAACATTTTCTGATATAGGGCTTTTCTCTGTGTGATGCTCTGACCCTGAACATGTTTATTAGTGATCCATACTGACTAACAGTAAATCTCCAAAATCACTGGAGCTAATTTGTTCATATCTTGAACAAGACCAACGTTGAACATTATAGAGCAGACACCAAAGTGTACAAAAATAACTCTGTGGGCGATTTCCCAGGGATAAAAAAATGACTACAGGTTGATTATTTACTTTTACAGTCTGTAAACTACTTTATTCACAGGAGCCACTCATGAATAATGAAATAATGGAAGTGACAGTGTTTGTAACCATAGCAACAATAAAAGCTTGTCAGAAGCGCTCTGAAAGTCAGGATGTACCTGTGGACAAAGGCCTTTATTAATAGCATAGCATATTATAATGTACTAATAAAATGCACAAAAAGCAAATTACCAGTGTACACTTTGCAACAGCCATTATGTGTGAGGTCTCTTCTGTTTGATCTGTGTTAACCTGGATTTGCATAATTTGTTACGTTCTAATATTTATAACTTTGAATTTTCCATGAAATGGCCTCACACACCAAGGGATGAAGATACTTTTTAATAATATTAAGGTAATATTTTATTCATACAAGCTGTGTCAATTTGATAAAGTAAAACCTAATTGCTGCTTGATGATTAATTTTCATTTTATGTTAATTATCATTGGCCCCAATTATAGCCAAATCCATCCTCATCTCTTGTCCTAATTGATTCTTTGTCTTTGTATCCTACTTTTTCTCTTGCTCTTTTCTCCACTTGGCTTCTGTCTCAGACGGGTCCTTCATAATCTGATAGGCTCTCTGAAACGTCTAATATTAATAGGGTTTTGATTAGCATTCAACAGAGATGACTGACACAGATCGATATCAAAGTAACCGTTTCCAACTGCCAATCCTAGGAATATTCCCTTAACTGAATAAGTGAGTTTGATTTACAGGAGGTGTCTGTTTACTCCTCCTTCTCTTCTTTAGGTTTCCTCAACAGGCAGGACAGCTTTACAGATTACAAAAAAGTGACAGCAAGTATTCCCACCGATGGTCATGACGAAGAATAATTTTTTCTGACGACTGAAAACAAAAGACAAAGTCTGCAAATGTAACAAGGGTCTCCAAGATGTACGCTTATGGAGGTTCACAGAATATGTCAATTTTAAGACGCAGTCACTTGGTAACTGAGGCACTGAGGGATGCACCGATCGGACTTTTTCAGATCAAATACACATACTGACACCCAGACTTTGTTCATCATCTGATATCAAATAGAGATCCATAGTCAGAGTTTAATTAATAGCCTGCACCACATGGAAGAGACTGGGGTCATTTAGTTATGTTATACCTTATAAAACAAAGAAACGCATAAAGATAAAATGCGATTCAGCTAACTTTACATTTCTGATCAAAACATCAAAACTAACCATGGGAAGTTGATGAAACACACATTTTTTTGTTAAATAGTTGTGCTAAGTGATGGCATGTGTTGTTTGTGGAGGACTTAGTGAAACGAGTGAAATAACAGCATGAAAAATGCGGGTGCCATATTTGATCATATACCCGGTTCAGGTAATAAGTTGGAATGTCCGTTTTTGAACATATGCCCGATGCATCTAACAAGTCATACTTATTCATTTTCTTTACAAATAAGGGAATACAACTGAGGATATTATGTTTTAATGTTGCCACAGGTTCTTCCAACACTATACAGTGTTTCATAGAGAATTTTAACCATTTATATAATATTTTTTACACTATAAATAGTGAATATGACTGATTTTTGTCAGTTTATGGCCTGATAACAGTTGTTTTATTGGATGTCTTTAATTCTTAGCAACTGTCTGCTCAGATGTTTTGTGGCAAGGATGGATACTGTTGTCAGGCTAGCCCACCCTGCCATCAATAATGATAACGAGCATGAAGATGACGATGTGGCAGACCCTGACTTTGTCCCACACACCCACAACCTGGACATTCCAGACCCAGTCATATGGACCCCTCTGTAAAGAGGAAATGCATGCAGCCTGCAGTTGAGGTGCTCCATGACAGTGACACCAAAAGTTCCAGTGAGGACAGTGAGTCAACAATCTCAGGTCCAATGTGGTCTACAGGGTCTGTAAGGTCCACCTCTG
>JAPQRQ010000005.1:5748906-5784284 GCA_037367365.1 Apogon talboti | reverse complement strand
TACTGTGGCATGCCAATGTATGAAAGAAGTTTGCTGTGATATTTATTCAGTAAAGTATGTGTCAAGTTTGGAGGACTTTTTTTCCCCTTTCTTTTTCATGGCTAAACAATCACAACAAAATCGTATGGCTCTCTCTAAGTATTAGATTGTTTTTGATGCCTAACCTTACCCATACCTTCAGCATGTGTAGAATAATAAAAAAGATTTTTTTAGAAAAGGGTTTGTATCTCCCAACATCAGCTTTTTACCCCGCAAGGATTGTTTATAGAAAGTGTTACCTCATTGTGTTGTGTGTTTGCAGACATAGAGCAAGGTCATTGTTCTGCATTGTCAAAAACCACAAACTTTATCATCTATCTAGCTGTCAGGACTGCTCACTGTTTGCAAAGGTGACTGCAGAGTGACTGGAACTGGTTGTGAGTGTGACTGTCAGCATCAATGCATGTGTGTGTGTGTGTGAGTCTGTGTGTGTCTGAAAGAAAGAGAGAGAGAGAGAGAGAGAAAGGCAGAGCTTAACCTCACAAAACACCTCATTCAGAAGAGACACACAAGTGAGAAAAAGGTGAGCAGAGAAATAGGAGAAGATGAGACAGAAGGACGGAAGGGGACCTCTGATGAGATGAAAGCTTAGATCTACTCATCCTCTAGGGATCCTTTTGTTGTACAGCCTTGTAAACATCAAATAAAAACACTGTAATGTTTCACACACCACAAGAGACATACCGTAAATGTGAATCATGTATGTGAATAACATCTGTATCAAAAATACACTGTTGCTAGGATTTAAGTGACGTCAGCACCCTAAAGGGGTTGTATGTAGTATTGATATTCCACAGTCATGTACAAGAACAAGCTTAGTTCTACCAAAACCACCAACAAATCAACAATATGTATCCACAGACTGTATTAATCACTGAATAAAATATAAAGTTCATTGTTTTAACACATCTGTATTAGAGGTTGACTGATATGGATTTTTCTAAGGCCGATGCCGATATTTAAAAAATTTGTTCAGCTGATGGTCGATATCTACAGCCGATTTTTGAGGCTGATATTTAAAGCTGATTTTAAGCACATTGACCATAAAATACAATTGAAACACTCATAATTAAGATTTTTATGCAGCAATACACATACACATAGTACTCTTTTAACATTTATTGAACTTCAAATGCTGCCCACACAGGTGCCTGATATCTTGTATCTTATAACATTTTTACTACTGATCAAATATCGGCTTTCAAAAAAAATTAAGGTTGATGGCCAATATTGAAAAAGTCAATATATTGGTGAACCTCTAATCTATATTATGGTATCATCAAGTTTTCTTCTTCAAACAAAACTCATAGCTGGTTATATTGACAGTCAGTCAAAATAATAACAATAGACACTGAATAAAGTCTAAAGCTCATTTGTTAGATGCGTATTATGTCTGTATTATGACATGATCAAGTTTTACTCCTCAAACAAAAACTCATGGCCAGTTCTTTTATAGTTACAGTTTACATTATAGGTCTGTTGACTTTTCCTCAGTTTTAAACAGAAAACAGCCACAATAAAACCACAAATCACCTCTGTTTTCTGTACAGTCTGTGTTGTCAATAGATGCACTGAAGATCTGTTTGGAATCATCCAAACAGGGTCAGAACTGTCACAGTTTAGTCTGAACCATCGATCAACAAACAGAAAACTTAGTAAAGACAATAACATCACAAAATTACTTTACATCTTCATAAACGGCAGATTCAAACTCATCCGTGAAGAAGGAAACGCTGCCATTTCATCATCAAACTCCATTCTTTTCATTTAGAGCTGTGTCCAGTGGTGAAAACAACAGTGCTTCTAGCTTGTATCGCTTTGTCAATTTCTTTGACTCTAAAAGTTGTTTCTTAGTGGTTCTCATCAAATCTTATCACTTTCATACACTTTGGTTGAAGATCCGCTGGTGTTACTTTTCCTCATCATGGGAGACCAGCAGAGTGACTCACTACTCCCTCTAGTGGTCACATACATCTAATGGTCCGTTGGTGTGGATATATTCAATTCATATCTCTACAATCCAGTACACTGGCATCTTTGACATAACTTTATAGCTATTTGTTCGAAACAAAATAATAAATTGAGGTCAACTATAATATTTAAAAGTAGAAATACATTTAGTCTCTTCAAATAAGAAAAAAAAAAGCCTCTCATTTCACCTCGATCATAATAGTTGAAAAAAAAAACTATGAATACAAGCTCAAAAGGGTGTGAAATCATTAATGGTTGTTTAGTTTAATGAGCATTAAAGGTAATTGTGTTCTATGTAAGTGGAAGCAGAGTCAGAGTCAATGCTATTGATCAATAAGGAGTTAGCTGGGTCATTTCTGTATGATGATGATAATGAGGTACAACCCAATTGGCTGGTATAAAAGAGTCTCCTTCAAAAGAGAGACGCATCAAAAAGTAAAGGTGTAGACGAAGGAGTTGATGGCGAATAAAAGACAGCAGCGTGTAAAGGACAGAACTTGGGCGACAGAAACATGAAGCAGATCTTGTCAGCTGCTCTTTCTTATCACTCCCAGGTCAAGAAGTCAGACGGACAAGTACAAGGACTTTGAGACAGACAGATGTGGCCTGAGTGTATTTCTAAAGATAGCAGTGTGATGTGATATAAAGATAACTGACACAAGAGCAGCTCCACGTCGGGTAAGTGGAAACTGATCTGATTCTGACGGGAGCCAACATGTCTGTGTTTAGAATGTTCTGTCTTTAGTTATTCATGACATATTAATGAAATCAGTCTTCTTACTCATTTCAAGTGGTTTGAGATTTCTGAATCTTGTAGCGTTTTTTGTTTTTTTTGCTGCTTTTTATTGAGACACTCACAGTTGTTACGAAAATGAACTACAGAGCAACTTTTACAACGGCGGAGCTATGATTAAAGACTGGGAACTGCATAAATGTACAAGAAAAAAAAAGATGATGATAATAATGAAAAGAAATAGCTATCTCCTTGTGTCGCAATGCATTCCGACACAGCTCTTGATATAGTAAAATAATTTATCAAAGTAATTCTATTATAGTTTTCATTTGTAAAATTGACTGACTTAACTTGCGTGCCAACATTCAACCTGCCATAATACTTAGTTCTCAGATTAAAAGGACAGATATGTAATAATATCATAATATAGAACGATTAGTTATAACAGAGAATGTAAACAGCTCTGTTTTCAATGGTGTATATTGAGAAGCGTTTAGTGATAATGATGGGGATTATCCAACATTTTTTCTCATCTCTGAGCATACCGTTCACTGCTTCTCTAAGATGCTACACTTTTAATTATATGCTGTCTCTTCGCTGGGTAGCTGTAAAACACCCGACTAGAATACCGCTGCCAGCTGCAATGCATCCTGTATTCGCCTCTACAGCACCGAGGTACACTACAGTACGTGCACTAAATTACAGGGCAGCACTAGACTGCAGGGGCGAACTGAACACACAACCACACACACACACACACACACACACACACACACACACACACACACACACACACGTGAAAGCTTTAAGAGTCTGCTGCACAGCATGTAATTACTTATATTTTTAAAGATGCATCGGTATACTGGTTAGAGTGTCATCCTCCATAACAACAGCAGTTTTACTCATGTTAAACAAGGTTAATACAGATACTGCATTGCAAAAAAACATGACTCTTGTTATATTTACACTTTCACACATTAAACAACTGGAGGATTGGTTTGTAACTTAACCAACAGCCAATGCCAGGAGTGAAATTACAGATAAATAAACATAATCAGAGTCAGTCATTATGAAATATGTAATTAAATTAGAAAATTACAGTGATTACAATGGAGTTACATATAAATTAGAGGTTGCCAGTGGATTTTTAAATGCAAATATAATAGTGAGAATTATTATAGAAAAGAACATACACTAAAAACACATTATGTATGTCAGAAACTATCTTTGTCTTCATTAGAAACCGTTCAAGTGAACATGTCCAAGTTCACAAACCAAAAAACCAAAAAACCAAAACCTCAAATTGATACTAACATCACAACTTCTAAAATGTAGGTGATTTTTATTTTTTTTAATCTTTTGACCTATTATTTCCCTTCAAAGGCAGTATTTCCAGTTTAGACACATAATAGGAATTGACCACTTTTGGCACCAATTTATGTCATTACTAATGCATATAAGACATACAGTGTCCTAATCTAATCTGAACATATTCCTTCCAGCAAAAAGCTTGATGTGCTTATGTAGAAAATAACAGCAGACCACACAAAGGCAGGTGGCCATGTGGTTGGGCATCAGTATTATGCTTCTGAAATCAGAACAGAGCTGATATTACTGTATTGCTGCCTTTTGTAAAGTTACAGTTGAGACCCAAAATGGGCCATGGAGCTACTTTTATTGGAGTAAAATGCACAATAATCCAATGATATGATACAAATTATTTTCTGCATTGAAATATTTGAAGACGGTCTTGAAGAGTGTATAAATGTTGACCAATGTGAAATGCATTAAAGAGACAAGATGACGTGACGAGATGAACGTGACATAAAAGATGGAAAAGAGGAAACAAGATGTACACGTTGTAACAAAAAGAAAATGATGTAAAATTTAAAGATCCAACAAGAGGGAAATGGTTTAATAGAGCTGATGATAAAAACAATATAAAAAGCAATTCAAGGTGTGGTTTTCTAAATGTTGGTCCGAAGGAAAGGTGAAATTTAGAGCTGTAAAATTTTGTTATATGCTTTTGGGAATCCTCAGCTTTACCGTCCAATTAAAACAACACATTATTAATCAAATACATTATTAATATGTAGAAGTAGCTGAGATACTTGATTCATAATCTTCTTCTGTGCGTGAGACTGGTTTTATCTTAATGTTCCTGCTCTGCTTCTCATCTCTGTCGTACCTTTTGTGCCTGAGCTTATTTTACCTCAGAACCCAAATGAAGACTTCAAGTCACAATGTGGAGGTGTCACTCATGCAATATTAAAGACTCATTTCAATTAAACTCTTACATTTTATCCAACTTTTTATAGTTATTCGATGATTATCAAGAAGGTTAGAAGGAAAAAAGAAAAAACCCTGTAATAGTAACATTTCTACTGTGAAATGTTATACAGCTTCATCTATTCACGCCGGTAAAAATTAGTCCAGTAAATCCATTTATGACACTTCACATGGAGCTCTGCAGCGTCAAGGTTACATCAGAGATATTCAATACTAGAAAGGATAAGTGGATCAGTCTGATGTAACCAGTGTCTTTGTGATCAGTAATGAGGGCGTATTAACTAAAACTAAAGTACCTCAACAACCTCATGTGCATGATCCTGACATCTATTCCTAAATATATATTATGACATTCACTGAAAATAATCCATCCTACACAGTAAACTCAGTTAAATTTAGTGAATCTAAGTCTGGTCATAGTGAGATGGGTTTGGCTTCTATCTCTGTCACCAAAGAGTTAAATGTTTCCTGTGAATTCACTCTGATGGTGTTAACCTTGTCAGTGTTAATATTTTTACTCCTTTCATTTCATTTCTGAACTCCTGACCCATCCGAGACCCCAGAGCGGAGTGATATTCAGCCACAGATGGACACAGTTCTGCAGCACCAGACTTAAAAGAAATTGCATGAAAAACCCAGTCACGCTTGGAAAACAACAATAGAAAAGATCAACCTGTGTGTGTGTGTGTGTGTGTGTGTGTGTGTGTGTATCTGCTGTTCCAGGTTCATTTGTACAATGGAGGCTTGTTGCTTTTCACCTACTACATCTGCGGTAAATTATGTCTGATGAGAAACATGCTGCATGTTTACCAGACTCATTTTATATACGGTATGTTGCTGATATTAGAGTAAGCTACGCACTTTACACTTATTCACAGTGTTTCGGATTCACCACAGAGACAACACATTTTCAGTGGTTGAAAGTCACATTTACCACTTTGTACTTTATGTTCCTACTTTACAGTGTTTCTGAAGCAAATATTAGACTTTTTAATTCACTATGTTGTCTGTACTTTGAGAATATTTTAAGATGGCATTCATTTTAATTGTAATAATTCTTAAAGTTTACCGCATTTACCTAGTACCTTGTATTTTTACGTTATAATGTTGCTTTAATACACTGCCTGGCCAAAAAAAAAAAGAAAGTCGCACATGTAATATTTGACTCCACCACCTTTGGTTTTGATTACAGGAGACATTCACTGTGACATCTTTTGTTGCCACATAATGCTTATGTAGTGTCACAATAAGGTTCATGATATTTTTTTCCATCCACAGTTGCATTAAATTTTGATTATTGGTGATGGGGAATCGAACTGCTGCATAAAGTCTTTATTACATGGTGGCTATTCAATGTATGAATATGACGTCTCATTCTCCCTGAACCATTGTGTCACAAACCGGATGACCCTGATCAATCCTGGCATTGTCCAATCTGTATGAGGTTTAAGACATGAGAGGACACTTACTGCAGTTAGAGTTAAATAAACAGCCTGCCTGGATTTAACTAAGCAAACAGTTCAGATCCTTCCATGGGTAAAGTACTGCAGTGGTTAATAATGTGTGAGCTGTAACAGGTTATTGAACTCTAACTGATGCAGCCTCTCATGTCTTCAATGTCAAAAAGATTGGACAATGTCTGGATTGATCAGTGTCATCAGGCTTGTGACAGAATGGTCTCCATCATCAATAATCAAGAATTAATGCCACTATGGATGGAAAAATATTATGAACCTTATTGTGACACTACATAAGCATTATGTGGCAAAAAAGACAAAATTCAAATATTCAAATATAAATTAAAATCAAATATTGCATGTGCGACTTTTTTTTTGGCCAGATAGTGTATATGATTAATATATGATTATTAATTTAATATATGATTATTAATTTATAATCAAGTAAAGCTTATATACATGTAGTAGATTATAACATAATGTAAGATGTCGCTAAAATCTTCACTCTTATAAATCTCTAACATGTCTAAAATTAAATGTTCACTGACCCAAATAAACCTCATCTTTCTTTTTCGGTATTTTCACAGTACAGTACAGACTTAATAGATAAATAACTCTGGATTTGCTAAGAAAAATATGAGAGAGTTAATATGTAATGCTGTACATTATTGTTGAGAACGACTAACACTGGTTAGTGCTGAGGAGTGTTAAAATGACACTGTGTAAAAATGAATACTTAGTCTTAAAGAGTGTTGAAATCAACTCTGACAGTGTTAATCAGACTCTGTAGAGACCGGACGAGTTTAGGAAAAGCAGCACTGAGAATATTTCCACCTCAGTAGTTAAATGAGTATTACCTCTCACTCACCAGTCTTGCTCCAAAGCTCTACACTCCAGTAAACAGCAAATCCACTCTGGATAATAGGAGTTGAAAATCAATTCATAGAATATTCTCAACACTTTCCTGCTATTATTGAACGGTTCACACATAGACATGCATATACAGTATTCTCCATGCTTCTCAGCCTCTGTCACATACACCAATTGTCAATGGGTATTAAATCATCCGAGGTTTTGTTTGTTCTATTTCATGCTACATTATCTGTGAAATAAAATTTGGTTTCTCCCAAATCCTGAGCCCTGGTCACTGTAATCCTATTAAACAGTAAGGACTACAGCAGGTAAACAGCTACAGTAAACACTGCACATCATTTTCAGCTTTACCTCTTCATTCACTGTTTCTCTACACCTACATTTTTCATTCTTTTTCTACTTACACATTTCTCAAAAGCTGCTTCCTGGGCCAAGCTTAATTTGATACAATGCTTTCCAGAAAAAATAAAAGATGTCTTGAGAAAAAGAAAAAAAACCCACAAGCAGCTCAACAAATCCTCCCGTGAGAAAATAAAGTCATCCCAGTTTCATCCGGTCAGATGGGACAAATTTGGTTCCTGATCCCCCAAAGGGTCAGAGTTCACCCTGTCCATCCTTCAAGCCACTAGATAAAACCCTATTTTGTCTTCTCTGCTTGTAGGCTCCTCTGTCTCACAAAACCTCCCTCTGTTTTTCTGTGATGAACAGCTGCTGAGTCCCTTCAACCACAGACTTATTGACAGGAGAGGAGCCACAAGGAGACGTTTAACCCGACGACCTCGCTGTCTCTCAAAGTTCAATGAGGAAGCAGTAGCCACTTTGGTGTTTATATTGTTCTGTAATACCTCAAGGACCAGGGCAACCTTCACTTTCCTTCCTTCCAAAAGGTTATAGGAACGTGGTAATACATAGTTGGCAGCAAGGATTTGGAAACACTTCAGAGAAAAAAAAAACAAAAAAAAAACTTGATGAAGTTGTTCGCATTTTCCGTTTTGCTGGATATAGTTTATGCAGTTGTGATGGTGTTAAGTATATTTGTGTGACCTCTAAAATATTTCACAGCTGTTTTCTTGCTACAGCAGCTCGCTATCCCCATTCATTGTTGCCCCTTCTGGTGTATTTGTTGGGTCCTGACAATGGAGAAAAAAAAATGAATGGCAGTCAATGGTGAGAGACAAATAATCCCATTCAAATTGTGCCACCACATGATATTTGTTTATTTGAAATGTAAAAGTTCAAGAAAGCCACAGTTTGTTGTAAAAATACAACTAGTTTAGAGTTAAACAGCTCAAAGGACCTCATCTCTTGTTGCATGTGATACATGTCACCAACAGTAAAACAGTCATTACCTTGATGCATTTGAGAAAGATGTGAAAATCACTACAGTCTGGTCATGTTGACGATGCAGAGACATCTTCAGCGCCTCTGAACGGATCGTGGAGACAGTTATGATGGCGTCCCCTCCACGACTTTCTGGTGTGAAATCTTAACATTTATGTATTTTCACAGTGTGAAACAGTTTTACAACACAAATTACTTGTCTCTCACTATAATCTGTAATGCCTTTTTTTTTTTCCCTGAAATGCGGTCCCATGGGACACAACCATAAGGGGTGGGACTTCACCACCTTACTGCTCCCTGCTGGGAAAGGAAAGGCGAAGTTTCAACAGATCTGTTTACAAACACAAAATGAGAAATGTTAGTGCTATACTTGGCTGCTGCTGATACCAGCCAACAAACATCCCACTTTGAGGATCACCAGATTCATCAGTGTACCAGTGTCAGTGCTTGTTAGTATGTGGATACGACTCCCACTGGTGGAGCCGCTTCTTCACAAACACAGAAACAAACTCTCCAGTTACAGAACATGAATCAGATTTCAGCAAACCATATCTGATCTACAGCAACAACAGAGCTGATGGAAAGGAGCTATTTCTGTGGCGCAAAGATTAGGGCTAATGATGTTTTCCATTGATTATTTTCTCAATTAATTGTCTGGTCTATGAAATGTCAGAGAATGGTGAAAGCTTTTTTCAAAGCCCACTTGAGCCTAAGACGTCATCCATAAATGTCTTGTTATGTTCACTTCCAAAGATATTCAGTTGAATGTCACAGAGGAAAGAACGCAGAAAATATTCATATTTAACAAGAGCAATCACAGGATTTAAACCTTTATTTCTTAAAAAGAAAAGAAAAGGACTAAATTATTGAGTTTTTTGTATTATGAAGCAGCTGTCGATTAACTTGACCGTCAACAGTTAATTGATCTGTACAGGATATCAACTTTATTCTTGTAGCTTTAAGATTAAAACCTAAAAAAATGCATATTATTTATGTCTAAACATTCCACTTACACTGATGTTCAAAATATCTGGTGAATTTATCAACTTAGTATGACCTCAAAACCCTCAATATATTTGCAGCATTTTAGCTCTTATAATATGTCATGATTTGAGGAACTGGTAACAATAAATTAACGTCTTTTCCACCCATTATACAGGTTTTGTGTTTCGATTACTTACATTATTGGACTTTGCACCACTGGTCTTTCACTAAGCCTGGCTTAACTTGGCTGCTGTGGATTCCAGCCTCATGCATGTCTTCAAACCCTCCTACTCTGGGCATCTGTGGCTGATTGTTAGCCTGTGGATACTACTCCCACTGGTGGAGTTTGTACTAACTCATTGGACAGTTTGTTTACTGACAGTCCAAATTAGTATTACTAAATGTGCTGCCTATTAATTCAAGGGCTTTAATTGTGTCTATTGATCTTATTTCTGCTGCTTAAAGCTTTTTTAAAATTAATTTCTTAAATAAGCACTCCGTTGGATACAATGTTAGAACACCTTTCTCATTTGTGTGAGGGTAACAGCCCCTAACGCAACAGTCGCTACCTGTTGAAAAATAACACATACAGATAATTGGAGACACTGGGTTTCATCATTTTGACAAATGCTATATTTTTAGAAAATTTAACAACGAAATAGATTTATTTAATTTTTTAAAATTAGCTGGAAGTACATGTCCAGATCTTAAAAAAAAGATAATAATAATAAATAATAATAATAATAATAATAATAATAATAATAATAATAATAATAATAATAATGATAATGTCCCCGTGTTTGTGTGGGTTCTCTTGCTTCCTCCCACTGTCTAAAGACATGCATCTCAATATGTTAAGTGGTCAATCTAAATCACCCATAGGTGTGAATGTGAGAGTGAATCTGTATATGTCAGCCCTGTGGTGAACAGACAATACGTCCCAGATGTACCTGGGTACCAGGTAGCTGGGATCAAACTGATCTCATGAAAATGCCTTTTATGACACACCAGTTCAGTGCCGGTTGGCATGCTATAGGTATGCATGTGTGAGTTTTGGCGTGTCAGTGGATGCCGTTTGATTGCGGGTCTATTTTTGCCTCTGTTTCCAGGTCTGTGGTGTGTGTCATTTGACGCGGCATTCAAATACAAGCTAAAATCTTAAAATGCGTCCATATTACATGCCAATTAAAAGTGGCATGTATATTAATGCTAATTCACGATACTGTATCACGTTGCTGGGATAGACACCAGCACCCCTGCTACCCTCTTGAGGAGTAAGTGGTTTAAATGATGAATGAACGAATGATAAAACAAAGGATGTGAATAAAAGGTTCTAAAAATCAAATAAATAACAAGGTAGTGTCTCATGCCAAACTGGATATGTCCTACAGTAAAAAAGTATATTTTAGGAAGAGACTTAAAAGTAGACACTGAGCCCATTTACGACCATAAAAATCTGATAACTGGGAGTAATCGGATAATTGTAATAATAGTATCTGACAAGTTCACATGCAATTCAGAAATGCAATAATCGAAAAACTGTTGTTTAGATGTTTCAGTCCATTATTGGATTTCGTATGTTTTTCATATGTACGTACATACTGATGTAGACTTAAAGTTACTATTATTGTCTTCCACTCATTTGACTACATCACTTCAATTTTCAAGATTACTTTTATATATATATATATATATGTGCATGAAGACATCGGAGTATTGGGGAGAAATCCAAGTGTGTTAATTCAATTTCCCTTAATCAGATTACTGCTGTTATCTGATCAAGTATATCAGATTATGCTGTTTACATGATCACTTGAATAATCGGATAACTCCAGGAAACGTATGATGATTGGAGTTTTAGTGTTAATGTAAACAGTCTCACTGATTCAGACGACCTTGTATCCTCAGGCAGGTCATTCCACAGCTTTGGGGCCCAAAACTGCAAAGACTCAGCAGCTTTTAGTTTTCATCATGGATACTGGTACAGATAAAAGACCACTGCCCGAGGAGTTAAAAGGATTATAATATCATCTGGAGCCCCGCCATGAAGAGCTTTAATAGTAATCAATAAAATCTTAAAATCAATCCGGGAGCCAGTGTAAAGATGTGAAAACAAATGTAATGTGTTCATATCAGTGAAAAGTAAAGGCTTTTATTGTAAAACAGCTAAAAGCATATCCAAACAGCTACCTTCAGGTATTTACGTGTCAAAGACATAACTCAGTCCATCAAGAAATTGTAGTCTGAAAAAAAATCCTACAGACTCTGAACCAACACTAAATCCACACTAACACTTCTATCCATAGCATGCCTAGACTTTATGGAATAGCAGTAGTGTGCTCATTTTCTATGAAACAATTATAGCAGCTTTTAATTCATATATTTTTTAATCACCAGTTTATTCTTCACTCTTGATTTTGAAGTGGTGTTAGTCCTGACATGACTTGTCTACTGCAGATATCAGCCTCGTACACTCACTGTCCCTGAAAACATCCAGTTTTGGGGATCACTGGGTAATTATTAGCCTGTGGATACTACTCCCACTGGTGGACTTTGTACATCCTCACTAATGCACTTTGTTGGACAGTTTACTCTGTGTGCAGCTTAGTATCACATAAGTGCTGCAAATTCATTTATTACTGTGTCTATTGATCTTATTTCTGCTATGAGATATCTCTGGATTGTTGTCTTTTTCTTAACCCATAAAGACCCAAATGTCCACTGTTGACCAAAACCATCTACTGATATAAACTGTTTAATACCAGTTGATCCACTGGTGTAAAATCAATTGGTGTAAAATACAGTTATTCATCTTTTCATGGTCATCAGATATGACCCATTTGGACGTTCAGAGGCTCGGTAGTTACCGTGGAAACACCAGCATCTTCTACAACAATGATTCACCAGTAAAACCAGTGGAGTTGGATCAATGACAGTGGATGGACAGACATGGTTTATGTTCAGTTAATGATAGATTTGCAGAAAAAGTGACTTTTTCTTCAGTTTTCTCTATTTCTAATATAATAACCCTCAACTTTAATCTGATCTTTTATAAACACCGATATGATCAGTGTATTAAATATCAGAAAACACATGATTTTCACTGGAAAAAAAACACATAATAAAGGGGATAATATTACAATAAATGGTGATAAATCACATAAGAAATGTTATATTTAGAGAAAATTCATTTGGGAATTGACACAAAAGTAGCACTGGGTCTTTATGGGTTATAGTATTATTTGTTTGAGAAGGTAAAACTGGTTAAAAAATGGCACGCGTGTGTGTGTGTGTGTGTGTGTGTAAGGCTTCCATAAAGCAGCAGCTCCACCCTATGCAGCAGCTGTGGCTCAGTCGGTAAAGTAAGTTGACAACAAACTGGAAGGCTGGTGGTTCCATCCCTGACCCCATATCCATGCTGATGCATCCCTGAGCAAGATACTGAGCCTCAGTTGCTCCCAGTGACTCTTTCACTGATGTGTAAGTGTTTGTGTGCACAAATGAATGACTGGGAAGCATTCGAGGACCATTAAGGTAGAAAGCAGCAGTAAGTACAGTGAGTACAGTCCATTTACCTTCAAAACTAAAACCCTGCCTCTATAAACTATAAAGACTGTGGCAGACAATGGCTGTAATCATCATAACGAATGAAAGCTTTTATAAAGATATATGTATTTACTCCTGTCCAAAAAAATGGCCTTTTTCTAAGTGCAGATGAAAATCATAAAAGCAACGTTTTATTCTAAAACGGCCTCTGACAGATAAAAGCATATCCAAACAACTACCTTCAGATAGTTACACGTAAAAGATAGAAATAGAGTCTTGACTTTAAAACACATAACTCAGTCCGCCAAAAAAAAATATAGTCTATGGAAAAAAAAAAAAAATCGACTCGTACATCAATCATCACCAAATCTCAGCTCTCGGGCATGAAGACTTTACTAAACCGCTTCTATCCATATCACGCAGAGAATGTATGGAATCGCAGCAGTGATGCTATCATTCTGCAAAGCAGTTTGAGAAGCTTTCCAGTTTATATCATCAGCTTATTCTGAGAAATCGTTTACTTAAAGCATTACAGTGGGATGATATAACAGGCCAGCAATGACAGCTTGTGCGTCTGACAAAGCAGCACATATAAACTGAGCCAATGGCAGACTTTAAAGGCAAACGCCATTTCCTGACGAAATGAGGGATTTAGTCTCACCTGTACAAATAGACGAGGTGAAAAGAAGCACGATGCAAGAACTTGCAGGGAAGAGAAATTGCAGGTGGAATGTAGAAATAGATGTACAGCCTTAAAAACAACTTTCATTACACATACATGTTCACAGACACAAGTGGAGCTGGACTGACTTAAAATAATCTGAGATATGAGTCATCTTCTATCATGCATTACCTCTACCTGTTCTCTCACTTCTCACGCTTCACTTGCTTCGTTCTGACTCGAAAAATGACATCTCCAGTTAAATATTATAAATAAATTAGACTTTATCAACCGGATGTTACTGGTCACAGGTGACGTATCTGGTCTACAGCAACGAAAACGCTTACCTGATGATATAAGACCTGTTTTTGTGTTGTCAAGATGTTTTTCTCTGTTTTGGCAACCCCTTATAGATCACATCAGACTGTAAATAAAAAGTCTACTAGATTCCTCTAACTTGAAGATTAAAGCTTAAAAATGTACCTAACAAAGTCTGCATATGCCAACTACACGGAAGAAATGGCTCAACAAAGAATGTAGTGAAGTAAACAACTTGGTGCTTCTTCAAAACCTCGATTAAATTAACGTGCCATCATTTGGAGAAGCACAAAATATACAAGGTTGGGATAAAAACTCAGTTTGTGGTTTATTGGCTCAAACTTCATTTGTTGAGAAGCGCTTTGAAGCAGGAAATGACCTTTAATTTTTAAGTAATCTTGTAATTCCAGTTTAATGTACAGTGCAATGTTAAACCAGTGAGTAGACCCGATGTTAATGTCAAACCGAAAAACAGGTACAGTCATTTTAGGTAAGTTACTATATTGTAAAAAACATCTCGCTGTAACACACAATATAAATCACTGAAGTACTGCATTTCCTGTGAAGGTTGTGTGGGCAGATTTTTTTTAAATTTTTTTTTCTCTTGACTCAGTTATAGGGATCTGGTCTGAGAGGGACGCAAGATATATAAATATGTATGTGCACTGTGTAAAAGCAACTATTTTATATCAACACAGCTGCATATCCCAAATATAGTCATACCCTAACCAAAGGTTTGCTTTTTAAATGCAGCGCTGGGATAACCACAAGGTAATAAACATAAGTAAAAAACAAGTTGCATCTGTCACACTTTTCTTTTATTTATATATTTACAAATTTTTCGCTTAAACACAGACATTTCTACATATTTGGGGCAGCTGAGGCCTAGAAGGTTGGAGAATCAGCTTGTGACCAAAGGGTCGGACTGGAGTAATTGGTGGCTCATGTGCCTTTGAGCAAGGAATTTAAACACCCTTTTTTATTTCTCTCTCTCTCTGGGTGCCTGACATGACCGCCCACTGCTCCCAGTCTGCAGTATGTGGTGTGTTCCTGCATGTTCAGATAGTGATGGGTTTAATACAGAGGATCATGTCCACATGTAAATTACATACAGACAAATAAAGATTCTTATTTCTTAAATCTTCTAAAGCAAAACAATACGAGTTGAGTCTTTTTTATTTCCCTAATGTTAATGTTATTACAGCTCTGATTAATAATCTCACACACCTATTGGTGAACATTGTGGTTTCTGGTTGTGTATCTACATCTACAGTATTACATAGGCTGGATGTTTATGTTTACCAGAAAATGTATGTTAGACCTAGAACTACACTCAGAATTAGAATGTCTTTATTGTAATTGCACATGTACATCGAAAATGTATGAGGTCCCATGAGTGCAAACAAACATAAAATATCATTCCTATAAAAAGTCTACTAAACAGTGCTTTGTGCCTTCACTAAAAAACAAATATAAATATATTAAAACACACATACATCATATGTAACATTGTATACATTTCACATACAAAACATGTTCAGATTTGACTTGCATGTCTGTCCTTGAGGGTACAACATTTTATCTCAGTTAAAATGAACTGCTAAATAAGGCGATGATAAATCACCTAAACTTGAACTTAAAACCTCTATTCTCCATTTCGCTCACACTTACTCGCCTGCTCAGGACTGTGAACACTTTACTTTATGGCCAAGTCTAAAAACGGAAAGGTCAGTGGCTAACGAAGGTCCATAAGTCAAAGTGTACAGAACGGCTGCAGATTACAGTGTTATTATTTTAAAAATGTACCCGACTATAATGATCTTTATAGTCATTTCCTCCATCTCATAGTAGCAAATACACCCTCGATTTTTGACACAATGTTATTAATGTAAAGTTCAATGAAGAATATAATTAATCTCAAGCCTGGTGAGCCAAGGAGGCTCCTGAATGCTTGGTGTGTAGCTGTTTAGAATGGGTGATAGAGTGTGTTGAGTGAGAAACTGAAACAGTAGTGCTGTGTGCGCAGTACACCAACAGCATATGTTGACCCCAGAGGTCACGCTTAATCCGAGATGTTCCTACAGAATGTGCAAGAGTGTGTGTGACATCTACACTTACAGACGAGATGTCAGAGAAAGTGAGACGGACTAGTGGAGTGGAAGCTAGTGGACTGTACCTTCATCTAATGGCATGTGTGTTTTAACCCTTTATCGGGGGAGTGACTATTTTTGGTAATTTCCACATACATTACAAGACAGTGACAACAACTGTTCTAAAATACATGTTCCTTTCACTTTACATGTGTTTTTCTTGTATTTTTTGTATTTACTTCTTGTATTTAAATTTTTTTTTGGGGACTTACGGGTAAGGAACCAAATATGGTAACTTTATTGACCTTCATTTTCTACATAACAATAAAAAAATTGAAACATTTCACAAAAGCAATAAAGTCTTGTTATGTCCTCCAATAACACAGTAAGGTTGACAATTTGAATTTCAATGAGTGCCCTATAAAGGGTTAAAAGGCTAAATACTGATATTTTTTAGACTCTGTACAATGATGGAGGAGATACTCACTGACAACCCAGTTAAATATGAGCTAACACTATAGCATTATCTTAGGAAACTCCTCATCCATTGTGTTTTGGAAACTTTACTGCGTGAACAGGACATTTATCCACGTCACTGTGTTGCAGAATTGGGCTAAACACACTCTGATTGAATCACAGGAACTAAGCACTTCTCTGCTACAGGGAACTAAAGGAGTATTTCTATGAACAATCAACTTACAAGTTCTTTGTATGACTGGAAATAAATCCCCAAAAATGTTTTATTAAACATTATCTTGATGAATCAACTGCATATTTAAGGTTTAAACAACCACAATCTCACTAAAAAATCTTAAAACTACAAAAAGTAACTCAGAGCAACCAGACATAAATAAATACTGTAATACGGAAGTGACTTGGTTTATCACCAGCAATAAATGCCCATCAGAAGTACTCAGAAAGTTCAAGGTTCATTTTCAATTTGGTCAGCCGATATCTACAGCTGATTTTTGGGGCCAATATTTAAGGCCAAATTTTAAAAAAAATTTTAAGCACATTGACTGTAAAATACAATTCAAACACTCAAATAATTAAGATTTTTATACAGCAATATAAATGAAATTATTAATACACGTACACATAGCGCTCTTTTAACACTTATTGAACTTCAAATGCTGCCCCCACAGGTGCCTGATCAAATATCTTATAACGTTTTTACTACTGATCAAATATTGGCTTTCAAAAAAAATTGAGGCTGATGGCTGATATTGAAAAAAGTCAATATATCGGCCCGATCTACCTCTACATTAAACACCAAAATGTAAGTACTCTTACAGAGATAATGTTTACTGTAGTTATCTAAAACCACATGCTTAGATGCAGCACTGTAAAAAACTACTAGGACAACATTAGGTTTGTTGATTTAATGAAATTATAATGACCACACATATGCATTTCTCAGACACTATCTGAATAAATGACAGTATGCACAGTGGTAAAAACAAACGTTTCAATGAAAAAAGCTTCAGACAATATGAGATTAACTACATACATTTTGTGATGTTTTATACCAGGTTTCATTGAACACATTGTTTCTGTTTGTTCTGCTTCATCTTATGAGGTCAGGGGTCACGCTAAATAGTGACTTTAACCTTTATAACCCATTTAATTCAGTTTTTTGTTTGTCTATTAAGGCTATGCACATAATTCCTGTATTTTCTTGTTGTATCTCAAGAAAAGAGAATGAAAGATAAATGTGTGCACATTTCAACCCTGTAAAAACAGCAAACCTAAAGGTGACCTGAGACTTTTGCATAGTACTGTAAAATGGAAAAATACATTAGCTAGCATGTACTGCACTAAATTTCTCATACTTTTGTAAAAAAAGAAAACAAAACAAAAAACTACGACTACTTTATCTGCATCGCTGTTACATGTTGACAGCCCTCTGATAACTAATGTTACACAACATTTCACTTATGGGCAGTGTGGTTGTTTGTCCTCTATCTGTCACATTTATAGAAACACCGCCAGCTGTGCAATTACAGACAAAATATCAACATCGTTTTTCCAAGCTGTCTCTCCAAATTTCAGTGACTCACGATGAATTGTAGAAATGGATAAGTTCGGCCCGCGCTCTGCCAAAAGTTCAAATCTGTTTGAACTTTTTTCATACTGCATTTTTGTGTTCTGTGCTCTGTCATTCCATGTCACACATCAACACAAACATCTGCTTAAAATAAAATGGGGAAAAAGTGTCATCGTCTGACATCTGAAATGGTAATGTGAGTGCTGCCTTGGAGGCACATTAAATTCAAACTCATAAAACTGGAGCAGGCAACAAAACGTGTTAATGTCTGTCGAGACATTATCTGTCTGTTTACACCTTTCCATCTTCCTTTGCTCAAAAATAGCGAGTCTGTCTCTCTTGATGTCTCACAACTGTACGTGGCTGATGTACTAGATTAAAAATAGGTTAAGAAACACTTGAGTCAGTGATGGAAAGTTCAGTCACCCATCCAAATATATTCAATGGTTGATCCACCCATCTACCCACTCATCTAGATATTCATGTTTGCAGGTTAAAGGTCACAAGGGTTACAGCAGACCACCACTTTTTCACACTTTATCATAAATTTCGTAACCCTCTTGTAAAATGTATTGTATCGGCAAGGGCCTGGTGTTACTTATTAAAATAAAAAGCTTTATTTTAAGTGCAGTATGAGAAATTTAATTAGTAAAAACTGCACCAAAACCATTCCTTTTAATGTAACTGAATCATGTTAACCTCCAGGCAGTCCTGACAAAGGCGCCCAGACTTCCCCGTCTTCAGTGCGACTGACATTTTAATGCAGAAGTTAATTCAAAAAGAAACACATTTTTCAAGTGTTTAAAGAAAAATAAGGCCTAGGAGGGATTTTTTTTTTATATGAAGGGAAAGTAGTATCAGCAAAGCCCCGCGCAGTAGATAAAACGAAATACAAACAGTTGGATATAAAGTAGGAGGAAAGAAAAGAAATGCAAAGATGTGACCGAGTCTGAAAGGCCACATATTGGGGGCAAAGCACTTATGGTTCTGAAAAGGACAAATACAATGGGGGTATTATTGGAAAGTCTGCAGTGTGAGGCATTCATTCAGTGAAGGATCTGAAATATGACCCGATTTAACCATCATTCTTTATTTCATACTTATAAGGTTCCTTGATAAGGTGATCGCTTCTACATTCAAACCACAGCAATGGAAATTTAAGTGCAAACTCTACTTGACATAGTCTGTTTTATATAGTTTTATATAGTCTTTTATACTCTAAAGTGCACCTGGGCTATGGCACCATTAATATTCATTCTTATAGATTGCAGTATTCTAATATTTTATTTAGAAGCTTTCAAGGTTTCGCATTTATTTAATGGGGGTATATGTAGTATTGATACTCCAAACGCTCAACAGCAGGGGGAAGTTGTGCACCAGAACACACTTAAAACTACCAAAACCACCAACAAATTAACCCTTTGGATCACTCAGTGAATAAAGTTTAAAGATCGTTCGTTAGATGCATATCATGTCTGTATTATGACATCATCAAGTTTTATTCCTCAAACAAAACGCATGGCCAGGTCTTTTACAGTTATAGTTTACATTATAGCTCTGTTAGCTTAGCTTTGTTTTTAGACAGAAAACAGCCACAGTAAAACCACAAGTCACCTGTTTTCTGTACGGGTTGTGCTGTCAATAGCTGCACTAAAGATCTGTTTGGAATCGTCCAAACAGGGTCAGAACTGTCACAGTTTAGTCTGAACCATCGATCAATAAACGACAACATTTAGAGTCTGTCCAGTGGTGAAAGCAACATCAGTGCTTCTAGCTTTTATCAGTTTGTCACTGTCTTTGATTCTAAAAGTTGTTTCTAAGCGGTTCTCATCCCATTGTGTCACTTTTTGACACTTTGGTCAAAGAGCCTGTGGCGTTAGTGTTCCTCACCATAGGAGACCAACAGAGTGACCCACTGCTCCCTTGATCTCAAGTGGGTCGGACCAGTAAAACAATAGCATAAGAACCTATAAATAATGACCACTTTTTCCTCCTTATTTTAGTGCAATAAAAACAAACAAACATTAAATTAGGAAAATATTTACATTTACAACAACATGTGAATAACCTGAAAAAATGGAAATTTTGTAAGAAAAATTTGTGTGATTTTAACAATATTATGCCTCAGCTTATCATTTGTACAAGTGCATTATAAACATTTGGTAACAGGTATAATACCAGCGCACTGACCCGTGGGGATCCATGGGTTCTAGATGTGGTCATTTTTATGCTGTTGTGTATTTGTGCATGCTGTACCGCATTTGTCCAGCAGTCACCGCTAAAGCGTTCGGGGCATAGCAACGTATTGTAAGGCTATTGTATTACAAAATGACTAATATCTATCTTGGTCCTATCAACCTGCTGTTTTCGCTAGTCTGTTCCATTGACTAAAAATGCATAAGTATGGCAAACTGCAGCAGTCAGCTCGTTCTGGATTTTGTGTGAATCCCGAGACACACACATGCACGATGCACACAGAAGCCACTTGGCTTTTAATATAAAGATTGTTACAAATTTGGAGTTTGGAACTAAAATAAGAACAATTTCTCATTTGCCCAGGTCATTATTCTTCTTGGTAGTTCTTCTAGGTTCAACTGGACTCGTTTTGCTCTTTTGAAGCTAAACGAGTCCAGTTGAATTTCGAAGAACTACCAAGAAAAACTTAGTTTTTTTCATTATTTATAGGTTATTATGCCATTATTGTAGTTTAGATCATTTTGGTCTGAATGTGGAACCTGAACTAAAATGAATGTGACAACCTTGATTGTTAATATCTTCAGTGTAATTTTTGCATTTCGCAGATTCATCCCGCGGGCCGGATTTGACCCTTTGGCGGACCGGTTTTGGCCCCCAGACCGCATGTTTGACAGCCCTGATCCAGATGGAGTCCAATTGAGATCGAAATATCTTTTATGAGGGAGACGTGGCTAAGAGGTCAGGAGCACATTCTATTCATGAATACAGGTTTAAAAGACAGGTAATAAATTAAACCTCTAATGGTGCAACTGCACAGCTATTCATTTTAAAAATACACAATAAACTTGGGTAATTAAAAAAAAAAAAGTTGACAATACATATACTATATATAGCCCAATTTCCTTGATAATATTCATCAGCATGATCTTTAAAAATGTACAGGACAAGTAGCTATGAATGCATCTGTAAACATTCTATCTAATTATGAACGGGAAGTTGTTTTTGGAAGTGGATGCCTAATAAGAGCAAAAATTACTGAGTGAAATTAAAAATTCACAACATTTACAGTAAGGCTGTATTACATTTCAGCAGCACTACTCATCTTGAAGTACATTAAAAAAGGAAGCAAACTGAAAAAGGGCATGAGGAGTGCAAAACAAGTAGGAAAGTCTAATTTGACTCTATGGGATTAGCAGTTTCGATTACTTCTTGCAGTCTTTTCAAGCTTCTCATAATGTAAGATTTTTTTTTAGTGTTGTGCAGTGTCAGAAGTCCAATACAGTGCAAATGGAGTTCACTCAATGCATCCTCTCCGAGTTTCATCCAGTTCATTTCTCATGTGTTAAACCTCATCCTGATATACACATGTAATTTTAAATCAAACTGTTTAGTTTTTTTTCTTTCATTCGTTTCCTCTTTGTGTGACTTATAGTTGATGCAGCATTAGTGGTTATTTGGGATTTTAGCGCAGTTGCTCCAAACTTTTTTTCTGATCCAAACTTTAGATGATATTACCATTACAGCTGGAATTTTTAGTTATTTATTTATTTTTACTAGATATCCTTTTGCAGGGACATTGTATCTGCTTACTAATATACTGTTTATAGAGAAAAT
Source organism: Apogon talboti (assembly GCA_037367365.1). Classification (NCBI taxonomy): domain Eukaryota; kingdom Metazoa; phylum Chordata; class Actinopteri; order Kurtiformes; family Apogonidae; genus Apogon; species Apogon talboti. Next base: position 5,762,125 of record JAPQRQ010000005.1, on the reverse strand, counting down.
ATGATATCCGAGTAAAACGCATGCTATCGTTCTTACTTAAAATGCACACAGACCATGAAAAAAACCCTCAGATTTCCCCCCTCATGCAGGTGGAACGTAAAAATAGCAACCTATAACGTTCTACATTTAAATAAATACCCTAGTGATGTGTTTGCTGGAACACAAAAAAATAATGTAGGTTGAAAAAAAAATATGTTCACTGACTGTGATTGGCCACATGAAGAACACATTACACAGGGTGAATGCGCGCACACACACACACACACACACACACACACACACACACACACACACACACACACACACACACACACACACCTTTATCCTTCCAAAACCCACAGCACTCTCACTGCCTCTATCTGATATATCGCAGTCATTATCTAATAAAATGTAGCAATAGCACATAGAGGCCCTTATGTCCCTTAACAAGCAGACACAAAAGACCAAATATTCACACTCACTCAGGAGGAATGCACAGTGCATTTCCCCTCAACGCTTTTCCGGTGACTGAAATGGAAAAACAGACGAGGGATGCAATTATGTGTTTGTGAGTCTGGCCACGCACACCAGCTATGGGCACATCGGAAGCAACTTTAATTAAACCTAGATTTTGGAAAATATGAATAATTGTAATATTGGCCTTACATACATTTGTGCCAACTGGTTTAAGATCAGTGGCAGCAGCAGCAGCAGCACATTTATTTGGTTGAATCAAAAAGCGTCAAAGCGTTTTAGGACTTATTCGGTGATGGTATTTTCCAAGAAGTAATTACTACACATGTTCAAATATCATCTGCTCTGTTCTATTATTGGAGCTGTAATTAATAGGGTCTAATCTTAACATCAAATGCTGGATTTTGTCAGCTTTACACATGTATGCACTTGCTCTAGCAACATAGTATTTTGATTAAAATGACACGTCCTCTTAGATAAAGACTACATAGAATGAGGGGCTGTTGATGTGGAGGATATTGTTGGCTGAAACAAAACAGTACCATTTTCCTTTGGGGGATTTTACAAACAGATGGTTTCTTGGTTAAGAAGGGTCAGCGCTGCTCTTTCTTGGCTCTATGCTCATGTAGATTCTCAGTTGAGGGCAGTTTGTGGACAGATTGCCATGTACAATGCAGTAATTTGTGTTGGTAATGAGAAACTGCACAGTGATATTACACATGAGGACATTCACATCAGTGGGAAAGCCAGAAGAGACTGGTCTAATGATGGTGGTCGGGTTTCCCTGAGTTTTTTTTAGACAATAAGATGAGCTGCGATTTTTGTGTAAAAGCCACTCCTCAGCTAGAGATATTAGGTGCAAGGAGCACTAAGATGTTTTCAAAGCCGCACCTTATACCTAATAACCACCTAACCTCCTCACCTAACCCAGTAAAAAGGAAACCCAGTAAAAAGGAAAACAAGAACCACCAACAAAAATATGAAGAGATGCATAATATCTAGAGTTTGTGATGTGGTAAGGCAAAAGATTTCTTCTCTATTTCCTCTCTATTAATATCCTCAGGATAAAGTTATGTTAGTACATGGGTATACCATAGGTCCAAAAATGTTTCATCATGATGTATAATTTTATATCATGGTAATGATCCATAAAACAATACACATATTTAAGAAATGTTTTAAAACAATCATGCCATATTTTTTTCTTCTTTTACCTGGAATCAAAAACTGCCAACAAAATGTATAAACACTTTTCATTCCAAAATGGAAGCTTCAAGTTTTCATGAGAGCCATGATTTCAATTATTACATGTTTTAAATTAAAATAAATTTAATTAAATTACAACTCTTGAAGTACAAAAGTCACACAAATGGGAATTTTAGAATGCTAGAAAAAGTGCTATAAAAACTTAAAAAAAAAAAAAATTGTCTTGCAGGCTTTTGACAACACTGTCAAAATGTCAATGGCATAACTTGCATTATCTGCAACTGTATCCATTATGGAAAAATGATTTCCCATAACTCTGTCCCATCTGCTTCAACTACCAAAAGAATAAGCCAACGTCAGCCTTATAGTCTACAGTCGACTCAAGTCAAAAAACAGAAATGGAGCAAAAACACAGCTTTACCCACTCTGTTTTAATACAGTCTCTATCAAACTGTACCAACAGATATGTTGTTATTCTATTAATATAAAACTTAAAACCTACTTTCACAAATGAAGGAATCCTGCATGTAATGTTAAGTTCGTCCTCTATGTAAAGATGCTACTGGAGGAGCGGGAGGTAGTGGTACAGAGGCTGGGAAGTTGACTCTGTTTGCTTAAACTCAGGCATCAATCCCATACATATTTATTAATTCATTCATTTTCTAAACTAATTAATCTTCAAGAGGGTCATGGAGGTACCAGAGACCATCCCGGTTACCAACAGGAAAACTGCAGGTTTGTTATGTTACGACTTATCATCATCATAAAAGGAGACAAAACAGAATTCTCCAACATTGTCACTTTAACAGAGGTGAAATTCTCAATCTAAAATGCCATTCACAATCCTACATTACAACTGTTTAATTGTGAATGAAACTAAATGAAGTCAGTTTGGAGGTGATGTAATATTAAACACTGATTTGCCGCTTCACCACTTGACATTTTCAGAAGCATTCAATCATGGAATGGTACAATTGTCATTCCAAATGACATGAAACCATCACAAACACAAAAGGTGCATTTGAACAAAGCTGAAAACAATGTGCTCATTCTGCTGTCTCTTGCTTGTCACAGACACGGTTTCCTTCATGTTTTTGTATTATTACTCTTTTCATTGTCGGACCGGCTAAAATGTGTTAGAGTTAAACAAATTGTCTGAGTCACAAAAAGCAGTGCCTCTTCACAACTCCTACGACCTACGTGATGCAGCTGGATTCATAAAAATTACAAGACAATCACGTCATGATAAAAAGGTTAACTTGTTTTATTATCCCTGTAGAGAAATATGGACTCTGCATTTCACCATCCTATGTGCTATGTGTGAAATTGTTAAGAAATGGACATAGTTTATGTTTGTTCTGTGAATTACTGTTATGATATCGAGTTTAATTTTGATATGTGTATGGTTATGAAATGGACAGAGTTTATTTTGATATGTGTATGGTTATGAAATGACAAAGTTTATTTATTTTTGGAAAGGGACAAAGATTATGTTTGATTTATGTATTACTGAATGAAATGGACAGAGTTTTTTTATATGTGTATTATTGTTAGGAAATGGACAAAGTTTATTTTGTTAATTATGAGAATCTGCCATGGGAATGTAGGTTAGGTAAAAGGATGGGGTAAGAGGGGCGGGAATATATACAAGTTAAACTTCATCCCGCTCCTTTTCGAGTATGTTTTCTTTTCTTTCATATAAATTTTTCTTGTTTTTGTTTTAATTCAAAATAAATCGACAATCAATCAATCAATAAAAAAATAAGGCACATTAGGACCAGTGAGTTGACATCAAAGGTGCCAAGGCACCAACTCCAGATCTTCATCAGCAGGACAATTCACCTACATGGGTGAAACCTGCACAAACTCAATGCAAAAAGGCTCAGATCCAACTGAGAATCAAACCCAGAACCTTCTATGAGTCCCAGTGATGATGCTTGAGACATAACTCACTAATTCTGAACTCTAACCACTAACTCTCCTCGAATACACTGTTGGGTCAGGTCAAGTGGTGACACGGTTACATGTTTCGTGTTCGGTGGGCTCTGACTTTGTACATATATAACCTATATCAATGTGTGTTTCATATTTCGGTAGATATAAGTACTTAAACATAGTGAGGATGATAAAATAACATTTCTGACCAAAAATATTCCAAAATGTGCTTGGTAACACGGTTTCATCAAAATGTCAGTGATTTTGACAAGGTTTGCGCCAAAGTGCTTAACATGCGGTTCCCACGGCAAATTCAATCAAATTTGCCTATGATGTGTTAAATAACATATTAAGCTACACTGATGTCCAAATTTAGGAAAATATATTGGAAACGTTTGGACTTTAAAGTGGCACAGTTTCAATTCTTGATCCTATTATGATGCAAGGACCAATGTGTCGAGAAAACAGGTCAAATATCTTTAATACAAGCATTTATTATACATCACAGCAGTAAGCTAACAAATGATACAGAACAGGACAAGAGGAACTTTGATTTTTCTCATAGATGTGCGTGTTCCCTTGACTTGACCCTGTCACATCACACAACCTTTCATGCAAGCTGACACACTGAAAAGCCTCTAATATTAAATGAGCAAAAAGCCCACAGTACAAACTCAAAAATACACAGAAATATTCTAAATGATGAATGAGTAGAGGTCCCAAAAACAGAGGGTCTGCAAATTACTTGCTTTTTCTTACCATCAGTCGAAGCCACATCTATGCAACTTGTGACTCTGTGAAAATCCTGAAAGTTTTGTGTAATAATTTACTTAAATAAAAACGCACTGGGGCTGAGGCGGGAAAGACTCAAAAGCTGTCATCTGCTGGATTCAAACCCACTATACTACAAGCAGATGGCACACACCCCATCCTTCTGAAGCACTCAATCACCTCATTAGACAAGTACTCTATCTAATGTGCTTATAATGGAACACATGGCTGACTTGTTGTAAGGATATGTTCTGCTGGATGGGCTTGCTTTAACAGCCCGTTTCCGCTAAGAGCAGAACGTCATTGTTTAATTACATATATCTAGCTCCCCGATATTATTCAAATATAATTCAATTTAGTCAACCCACGTGAAGCAACAGAGTGAGTGTGTGTCTGAGAGTGTGACAGCAAGGATTAAAATGCGGCTAGTAAGTGAATCATTTAATCCCAGGCTTAAAGACAGCTGCTTCTACACAGAGCTGAGACACAACTCCTTTCTGTGGATTGTGGAGTGGAGGAGAGAGGAAGAGACAAATGGTGAGTAGGGGGGAGAAAAGAAAGAAAGAGAGAGAGAGAGAGAGAGAGAGAGAGAGGGAGGTTAACAAACAAGGTCCTCTCTCTCCCAGGTCTTCGACGCTAAATGACCTGGACATGCCTTGTTAATGGAAGCTGCCATTTGTTCAATCCTGTTAAATATGGAGCAGCGAGAGGGAGGAGGATGGAGAGATGGAAGGCCGGTTGGTAATAGAGGGAATTGATCTGAAGGGGAGCACTGCTGGGGGTAAATGGGAGAGACACCAACGTAATGCGGGGAATGTAATGACTCCCCCAGCTGTGCTCATAGGGCAGACTGACCTAGTGGTTGCAGAGACTGTCCTGCACCTAAGACGGCCAAAAAGATGTGTTCTGTTGAGCACCACTTGTACACTCTCATAGAGGCGTCACTGTAACATTGTCGAATTGATTCCGCAAAGTCATAAAATGTCACTGTTAATATAGTCATATTTAGATCAGGGGTGTCCAACTTATTTTAGTTCAGGGGCCACATACAGTCCAATATGATCTCAAACGGGCCAGACCAGTAAAAATTAAATTAAATTATAAAAATGTTTCAATCTACAAACTATCCTTTGAAAAATGTGAATAACATGAACAACCTAAAATTTCTTAACAAAAACAAGTAGAATTTAACAATATTATGTCTGTATAATTTACATGTGCATTACAACTCAGATCACAGTGGATCTACAAATACATAAAACATTTACTAAAAAGATTAATATTGTTAAAATCGCACTTATTCTCTTAAGACATTTCAGGGTTTTTTTTCCACATTTTTGTGTAATTTGAATTTTTTACACTAAAACAAAGAGAAATATTTGAAGTTGTCATTATTTATAGGTTATTATGATAGCATTTTACTGGTCTGGACCCACTTTTAATCTGAATTGGGCTGTGTGTGGCTGTGTGTGACACCCTTGATTGTATCTTCAGAGTAATTTTTGCATTACACAATTAATTTCATTCCATGGGCCGGACTGGAACCTCCGGCGGGCCAATTTTGGCCCACGGGCCGTATGTTTGACACCCCTGATTTAGATGCAATGCATTTTTGTCCTCTGTGGTGGACAAGAGTTTCACAGCTTTACCTAAAAAAACAAAACAAAACAAACAAAATAAACCACCACTGCAAAGGACATTTTATGAAAATAAAAAACAAAAAAAAATAGACTTGAAGAAACTCTTGCATCATGCTGTTTTTAATCAAAGCAATTACCGTATTTAATGTAAAAAAAAAAAAAAAAGCCAACACTCTTACTTATTGGGTCTCAGGATTAAAGGTTCAGGGTGTCATATGTAGTGATATCCATTCTGGACTTTTCAGTTAAGGGAATAATTACTTTATTCCATATTCAATTATAGAAGGTGACAGTACTGTACCTGAATACTGGATGCCAACTGCTATAAAACAGAAAAAAAAAAAAAAAGAAGATGGCAGATTCTCTCTATATAAATGGTTCATTCTCTGGTGACAATCGCAAGACTTTCATCTAATACTTAAAAAAACCCTGTAAAAATATGTGATAATGCACATCAAAAATAAATACATTTTAAAAAGTCATGTTATTATACTTTTTTGAAATCTCACTTTGGTAAAAACCACAATAAAACCTCATGATATTTACATTAATCGCATGGTAAGTTTTTAGTATCTGTGTGTACAGTATTTCAACAAAATGTTGATTTGAGGTACAACAATGAGAATAATACAAAATGCACAACACTTGAGCACATGTTAAGAACATAACTTAGTACTGAAACACCTGCATTTGAACTATGGGAACTAGGCCGACCCTTTGATTGATAATACACCGATGCCCATAAAGTTGGCATAAAACATTTTTACTATTTGTCATGAAATGATTGTGATGACGTGATTTATTCTTGATCGATAAAATGTAAAGGAGACTCAAAGGTGATTACTGATGTAATAAAAAGAGGAACGTGTCTGGAAGCAAAAATATTCTAATTTTATGGGCAACAGTGTATGTTAAAAGAAAAACAGCTAAATCAATCACTTCCTGTTTGAGAATTCTTTTGAGCCTTCCCACCCTTTTCATGATGTAGAGCTGTACTTTAAGTGTTGTTTCAGTACAACTCCACCTTAACAGAGAGGATGAGCAGGTAGGTTTAGTCCACCTACATTCTGCCAAACCATTGCCTCAATCAGTTCATTTGTTTGTTGGTTTGATTCCGAAATAACATATTAAAACACCACAGTGATACAATAACACAGGCTGCATAACTGTTGTTTTTGTACTGTCTTAGTAGGTTTAAGAGCACCTCAGGGCTTTGGTTTCCTGTGGCAACAGACTTTATGACTTTGAGACAATGCAACAGAAATATAAGAAATAGGCTATAACCTCCTGAGACCCAAGAAAGTGACTGTTTAGTCTGTTTTACATTAAACAATTGCCTTGATTGGAAACAACATGATGCACCCGTTTACATTTTTAGCATTTTAAAGCTGGATTCTTGTCCCCTACAGAGGACAAAAATACATTGGGTCTCAGCAAACAGGGAGGGAAGCCTTTATAAGATGGCGACTCGTACAAAAAGTCAAACTCATCCTAATATGGTGTCTTATGATTCTCTGTTACGACCTGAAGGTTTCAACATATTTAACAGAGGACACAGGAGACAAAGGGTTCACATTTAACGTTCTTTATTTGTAGTGGTTAATTTTACTTTGTTGTTCCACTTCAGTTTCCCCTTTCCCGTGCCCAAAAACACACACAAAAAAAGAAGCAAAGTTACAAAGAAAAGGACCAAGGTGAGCCGGCCAACTTAACAAAAGGACGGTATGTGAGCCAGACCGACCCTGTACAGGGCCGGAGGATCTGACCACATACCGCTACCCCTACCCTACGAAACAAAACCCGCAACTAAATACTAATCAAAGAAAAGCTGAAGACAGGACGTCCGGACCCAGCTGGTCAAACAAAAAACTAAAGCTAACCAAAAAGCTACTGAGCAGTTGCCATGCCTAGCTCCAGTAAGCCCAAACCTGATGCGCGCGTCCCGACGTGCGCGCTCCGGACACTGACGGTGGAGATGGAGCACCAAGCGCAGCACAGAGAGAGAGAGAGACCAATGCGACTGTTCAATTTACACCTTCTGCGAACATGCAAAACTAATTTGCTTCTTCCCAAAAGCGCTAAATACGAATTATACTTTAAAAACAACATAAAGACAAAAGTACCAATAATGAAAAAACAATATTTATTAACAAAATAAATTACTTGTTACCGAAAATATATCAAAAGACGAGGGGGAAATGTGCGCCAGAACATAACATTCTCCATCATATGAAATGCTCCTGTCTCACATTCACACCTGCACACTCAGACTCTGATCATCTCACTCTCAGCCTGTTTCTGACCTTGTGACGCTGTTCAGAATCATGCAGTGGGTGGAGTTAGACTCAAAACATTACACTTTGGTAAAAGGGACTAGTACCACATTGTAAAATAGTCCCTTGTTAGTGAAAATGTGGCACAAAACAATCATGTACAAGCACATATTAACAATAAAATGTAGTTTTAAAAAGTAGTGAAACAGGCGCATTGGTTTGGACCTTCTGAAGGACAGGTACAGTAAGCCAGTCATCATGGAGGACATTATTCCATGCATTACAAGGCTGCTTACTACAAAAATCGATACAATGCCGATACAGAGACAGAGCTAAAAAAGAGATTTCTTTGATTGACGTCTATAATCACAACTGTGTCCATAGCAACAATCTGCTTTACAGAAAAGAGAAAAACACAATACAGAACGGTATTGACGAAGTATTCGACAAAGACGTGTAATCTGTCATTGTGTGTTCTGCAGGAGGAGAAGCCACTATGAGCTACACCATATCCAGTTTCCTTAACAGGGACGCCAGAAAAATCTGAGGGCTCATCTCATGAGTAATGGAAGAGGACAGAACAAAGAACAAAAGTAATCTTTGATTTTTGGTGAGATATTTGAGCGTGTATTGAAATGAAACCATGTGAGAAGTTTCGAGAGAAAAATCACTATTCAGTGGAGCTGTTAATAACTCAAACATGTGAGGTGTTACTCTGACTACACACTGCTGTTTTATTCTTTATTGGGCAAATTTAGACGCCAAAAAGATTGAAAGTTGAGCAGAACAAAGTACTTTACAAGGCCGTTTATTAACCTGCACATTTAGACACATTGATATAGACAGACTTATTCAACAACCGAAACCTCTGTCTATGATCAACAGTAGACAGACGATTCTTTTCAGCTCCACAACTGCCGCTTTGACTCATGTTGACTGAGACTCATAGAGGTGTGGGTTGGCAGAAACTTTTCTAAACAGTAATAAAAGCCACAATAGATGAATATAAATGTATGAGATGGAAAACACATTAGCTTTAATGAAACAACACAAAATAAAATGCATGGTGTGTTGATGCCAGGTGAAAGTGGCTACCAAATGTGTCCTGTAAAAAGAAAAATAAACTGTTTTTTAACCTGCTATAAAGTACTTTCACTACAGCCAAACACTAATGATATGTTTCCATGAGGCTGCGGTTCACGCCAAACATGTGTTATTAGAAATTGGAGGTCTGGTGTCGTTTCTACTTTTGCAGTGTACATTCAGTCTCACAAACACTTTACTATAAAAGCACTACATTTAGCTTTTATTTCTAACCAAATCCACATTTCACATGTCACATGTCCCTGTTTGCACTTTGAAATCCTGCTTGACATCTGTGCTTGTACTGAGGTTGAAGAAGGTAACAAGCGCCATCGGACTGCGGTGATTCATTCCTGTGAGGTTATTTAATAGTACAAGTGAAGTTAATTGTGTGAAATAATAGATTTGTATGCTGGGTACAAAATAAAACTCGACATTTATTGTATTGTGGGGACCATTAAGCGGTAATTAAAGGACCAAATTAGAACAAGGATCCTATTTGTGGATTTCTGAATCGTTCCATCGCTGTGTAGGGAATAGCTCTAACACTACAAAGGTGTCTGTCTTTCCGTAGCTGTCAGCCTGTTTGCGAACTTCTGAGGATTGTTGGACAAAATTATCCTTAAAATGGCATATTTTATCTTAGCTCCAGAGGGGATTCACACAGAGTGCATGCAGTAAAAATAAGTCAGGCTATGTTTAAAGCTAAACAAACTGATGGCTTTTGGAGCCAATTAGGACATGCCCCTGTAACTGGAGTTTATTTTAACAGGCAGACGATTCAGTGGCTCCGCTCAGGGAGAAAGCCCCCAAACCTTCTTTGAAGTTCCCCTCTCTGTGGGCGGTAATGTGGCATGGCACCCAGCCAAAGCCCACAAACACAGGGATTGAATAACGCCTACCCAGTGTCCCTGCTGTGGCATTCCTCCATATGCCACTATAAAGAGGAAATATGCAAAGTCACACACATACGGACGCACACGCAAATAGGTGATTGCCGACACTTCTGTCCAGCTGTCACACGTGTGAGTAAAACTGTTCAGAGAGCGCACACCGACAAGGACTCACAGTCATCTCATGTTCTGTTGGTCTATTTGTCCGCAAGCGAGATTTCACAAAAACTACTGCATCGATAATAAAGTGGTGAAGTGTAGGGCATGAGCCAAGGACGAACTCATTAGATTTTCGAGCACATCCATAAATAGGGGCACCGGCTGGATTTGTTTTTATCACTTTAGATAGGGCGTTTGACTGAAGCGCAGGGATACGGGACTGTGGGTGTCATTCTGGGTACTCCTGCTGACAGACAAACCCACAGACAGACACAGGTGATGACAATACTGCCAGTTATCAAACTCCACCTGGGTGAATTTAATGGGGTATCACTATGCACACAGTGATAGTCCAGTGAAAGCCTATAAATTAAGACCAATGTGGTTCTTTATGTGCTTTCCATTTGTGTTTTATTTCCAACCTGTGTTGGCTCGTACTCTATGTGAGAAGGTATGAAACATAGCACCTTTGTCACTCCCAAGTTCAAACAAGCCGTAGGAATATATATGAGTGTATTTATGGAACATGCATGTAATTTATATGCTCAGGGGTTTAGCTATGGGGCCAGTGAATGCCAACTCACACTGAGGACTGATGGCAACTGGTATCCAGACATATTCCAATGCCAGGTTTCCTCTTAAAAGTATACAATGTGCATAGTTATCAGAAAGACTTTGCTATCACACGAAAACATAATTTTACAACTCAGGAAATACGTCACGAGTAATTGTCTCCCTACTCATAATGATTGTGTTGTAAACAATCTAAAAGCCCCAATGTTGCTATTATAAATTAGATTGGTCGGTACAATTTGTTGTAGCCTGGCTGTGGAAAAAGCAGCAGCACATGAGCAGCAGAGCTGTGTTTCCTCAACTCCATGGACTCAGGTTGGTTTCAGAGCAATGTTTGCTTGAAATGCAGTGTGCAAACTGTCTGTGACACCAAAAACAACACAACTTCCTATGTGTCAGACAAACTTTTACCCCTAAAAGGTGTCAAACTTGCTGGCTCATTTTCACATATAAGCTGTTTCAGCCTCCAGCATTTGGAAACTTCATCACCTGATATAGTGTAGCTTTCCCCCTGAAGAAAGGTCATCAAACCAGCCGAAGTCAGGATTTTATTTAGAACCCCCCACAGCTACCAGCTGTGAACAGTACAACACAAAGCACCTGGTGATGAGGAGTCATTGTGACACAAGTGAAGGGTTATGTGAAAAAAAAAAAAAAAAAAAAAAAAGTAATACCAGAAGGGAAAAGAAGGTGAGCTGGTGGTGTGTGTGTTTATGTCTGCGTACAGCACCTGCCCAAAGACACGAGCTGTCTGGATATCTGCTGTTTCATTAGGAAGAAAAGCTGAGGGGAGCAGTACTGGTCTTAAAGCATGAAAAAAACAACCAAACAACAACAGCAACAATGGCAAAAAAAAAAAAAAAAAAAAAAACACTGCGAAGAAAAATGACAGCCCCACTGTGGATCATCTGCCTCGTCCACACTCAGGCATGGAAACCAGCTGTATTACAAGAAAGTCAAACCTCAAATCTGAAGAATGGAGAGTTAAATTGGACAAAATGAAGAGCAGAGGGAGTTAGCTCGCTTTGCTATTTGACACGGCAATAGACTGGGAAATGGGGTCAAAGTTCAAACACTGGCAGTGCTTCTGGACTGGGAATGCACACAGCCACTCCTTTAAACTGACACATGCAGCCTGTCCATATGTGAGTGAATTCTCTGGCATGTGGATGAACCAATTTAGAGGCCTATAGTATCTGGTGATCTTCTATGTCTCTTTCTCCTGCTAGTCAAGGCAGTGGCAGGGGAGTTTTATGTACTTTTTCTTTTATGAACTGCATTCCAGTGGATCAATCTACAGTTCAATATGGAAGATGTTTGTCTAGTTAAGTGTAAAACTGTACACCAGGACAATTCCAGACAGAATAGACCTAGAAACCAAATAAAGCTCCGGTTACACTCATGACAGTCATGTGGTTCTAACAGCAAACAGGGGAACACTATATCCATAATTGTTGTTTTTTTGCAGTGTCTGCAGAGCGCCACACAGCACTAAAACGCACAACTGAAATAACACAAGCTAAAGTAACAGTAAAATGGAGAATAAGATACACCAGCATAAACGGAACTTGATGTGACCACATTACTGTAAATGTGAGTTCTGACTTTCTTATTGGTTTCAGTGTTAAAATTAAAGCTAATCCAGTATTAAAACTGCAAAAAAGCATTGTCTCTGGTTGGGACATTCATGCTGCTTGTGTGGAAGCTACTGAACAATAAGTTATATAAAACAAACACATGCAACTGTATAATAAATCAACAAAGTCGTCCATGAACAAACAGAACAGAGCATTTCACACTTGAATGCATAAACAAGTACATTAACATGCACTGAATGCATACTGTATAATTACAAAACTGGTGCTTATATAGAAATGTCAAACCTATTCAGATCTGCTTTGTAATGACACAGTTGATAAGAAAATAAAGAAATAAAACAGTTCAGACTCAGCCCTCGTTTCATGAAAATGAGATTCGGGAAACAGATAAAGAATAGAGAAAGCCCTATAGTCCTGGAATATAATAAATGTGTTTTGTATCATGCTGACTTAATCTGATAAGATGTTAAGAGCGTAAAGAAACACAGAAGTCTACAAAGTTTGTGGAGCCACAGGATTTTACCTCAGCAGAACTTCACACAATCTGCTAACAGTTATGAGAAGGACTTGTTGGCTCTGCATAGTGAGGCAAAAATCCATCTTTAGGCTTTCTTACAGGGGATACATGTAATACA
>JAPQRQ010000005.1:5737030-5748806 GCA_037367365.1 Apogon talboti | reverse complement strand
TCAGAAAGTGACCAGATGTGATGAGAACCATTAAGAAACAACTTATAGAGTTAAAGAAAGTGACTAAGTGATACAAGCCAGAGGCACTGTTGTTTTCACCACTGGACACAGCTGTAAATGAAAAGAAATCACAGCGTTTCTTCATGGATGGGTTTGATTATGAGCCTTATGAAGATATAAAATTATGTGATGTTAAAATGTTTGCCAAGTTCACCATTTGTTGATCCAAATACACCCTAAAGACAAAATCAAAATCTGCAGCATGAAAATGATATTTATTGCGATGTAAAAAAATATATTGAAGATAATACTTGTTTTATTTTTCCACTCAGAAACCCATATTTGCAGATACTAAAAATCCATACACTGCATCTCTACTGTCTTTCAACTCATGGAAACAGAGCCTTGCACATACTGTACATCTGAGCATAATAATACATCTCCATGTGTTCATATTTATGAATGCGAAGGCAGATCTAAAGATGTGAAGTAGGTTCAGGTTTAACAAAGAGAAACCAGCGGTCAAGTGGTGAAAAGCATCCGGTTGAAGTTAAATAAATGTCAACGCTGAACACAATTACAGACTGAGTCAAAACATGTTGTGATGTTAAAACATCATAGAAATTCACTCGGCCAGCAGTGAAGTTCGGGTTGAGAAAAGCCGTGTCAAGAAGTCAGCTCATCCTCCGTGACTGCGAATATTCAACAAGACAAAGAAATGTGTGCTGCTTTGACACTTGCTGGAGGGTTTTCTGCTTGGCATCAACACCCCCTCCAACTCTGACTGGAAACTTGTAATGTAGATGTAAGTTGTATTGCTAAAATATTTGATCTTTCTATGACCCAGTTTGCACACTGTATGGCTTTGATCCAAGTCCCTTTCTCATTCTTACTCCTGAAAACCAAGGCTGTCAATTTGGATAGGTGGAAAATTCAAGACGACAGCCTGGTTTGAGAGTGAAATAATCAACTGTGGAATAAGTACTAGGCCTGAGTTGGAGAAAACTTCATTTTAGCTGTGAGATGGGCTGACTCTGGAGGGATTAGTCTGACCAAGAATGACAACAAGACAATTAACAATTGTTAAAGTGTTCATTTATCATGATAATTTATCTATGTGTATTCATTATGTTAATTTCCCTTACTGTCACCAAGAATAATAGACTTTTGAAGAGCACGTGGCATATCTATCTGGATCTGTTAATTAAATTTGGTTAAAGATGAAGGGGCAGAATCGCTCTCCCTGATTATGTTTATTATGATCAATTAATAGATTTGTTGGATTTTTTTCCTCCTCCATTAAAAATGTACATAGATGGCAGCATTACAAAAAAATCTGACAAACTAGAGTAGTGAGCAGATATATGGGGAATGGGTGAGTTGACACCAACATTCTCAAGACTGTGTTGTTTTTTTGATGTTTTTGTCACAAATCAGGTCAAAGTCTGTCATGACCTGAAACATTGGCAGATACCTTGGTTTGTTCTATACATATGCCAGAATACTTGGTCTTATCACTTATATTTCAAAATAAAATGCCCCAGATTACAACTGAAGATGAAAATGATTGTAGTAAATAAATGCACATTTTATTTTTTGTACAATATATCTAATGCTTATGCTGCTTATGAAACAGAAGTTTTGCTACGTTTTCTTTATTAATTCAATCCAACTTTATTGTCACACAGTGCATACAACATCCACAACATAGTGGCTCCTTGAGTGAAATATACTAATAAAAATAGACCCATATAAAATTAATATTGATAATTAAAATAATATTAACAATATACATAATGATATGGGGCTGCACACAGGAATGATTTTTCAAAACATCTGAATCTTCTACATTTTTGTGTTTAAATGTGTTTATTGGTTTTCAAAATACAAAACAATAATAGTTCACATGTATTCAAACGAGATAACAATAAAAAAAATAAAAATAAAAAAAACACTTGACCTTCCCCAACCCCTTGCTGTCACCAGATATCTGTATGTGTATACAGTACATATACAATATACAATATGGCACTGTAAAATAAATAAACTTACATCAAAGAGTGTTGCAAAGAAAAAAAAATTAACATCTTGGCTTGTTAAGGACCTTGTACATGTGTTGTAGGATTGCTGAATCTTCTACATTTTTATAATCACACTAGTGCGTTGACCCTCGAGGAACCACAGGTTCTAGATCCTCTGATACAGTTCATGCCTTTACTTTCTTGGTAAATTCCACTGGCATTTTAATAATTCAGTAACCTCTCAGCTGGCATGTATGTTTCTGCACATAAAATTTGACACCGTGGCAACGTGGCCCTATTGTTTATCTGTTGCTAGGTAACCCACTTCAATGATGATTCTATGATTCAACGTGATTGGAAGGCGACTGTATTCCAGAATGACTAATAGCTCCCAAAATATTGGTCCTATCAATTTGCCATTTTCGCTTGTCTCTTCCTCGACCAAAAATACATATATATGCCAAACTGCAGCAGTCAGCTCTTTCTGGATTTTGTTGTGATGCCCGACACACACACACACACACACATACACACACACACACACCCACATACAGAGTCCACTTCCCTTTTTATAATATAGATTAAAAACAAAGGTTGAGTCTTACCTTCAGTACATCTGGAGGCAGCAGATGCTGATACATGCCACATAAAACACAAAACACAAAATTATTTTTCTCAGTCATGACATCAAACTTTGAACCTTTTGCTCAATCAAGCACAGTTTACAGCATGAAAGACATTCTGATCATTAAACGACTTGTTTTGTATAAAACAATTCAATTTGTTTAACTGTCACTTTGGAAGAGGCAAACTAAAAAATAACTCTTTGAGTTTGTCTCCTGTGGGCTTGGGGAAAAAAAACCTGTAATACCTAATTAGCCAATAAATAATTGAGGAGCTAATAGGCACCTCAAGATATAATCTTGAATATGTGAGTCAATCTTCAAATTAATATGGCTTTGTACTGTGCTTTGGGATGAAGACATTCTGCATTCAGTAGCCTCAAAGCTCAACAGCATCCAATCTTTTGTAACATTTCTAATAAACACATTGCTTGCAAACATTGTCTAAACACCCGACGTCTCCCAGTTGTACAGTCTGTCTGTGTCTCGCTCTGTCTTCATTTCAGTTATACATAAACCACTTTGCCTTCATTTTAGGAGCACACTGAACGCTAATGCCAAAGCACACATCAAACACTCCCTCAGAAATGGTTTTTCTTTTCCTTCCATTCCCCTTTTTTTGCACAAACTGTCCTTCAATTTTGCTGAGAAGTGAACTAAAACCCAGCAATGCCCGTCGCTCCTGTGCCGATGCCAGAGATGAAAATCGTCGCATGCATACAAACACGCATCCTGCATTTATTACAATTCTACCCATTTTAATGGCCAAACTTCAGAGAAGCGGTGTTGTTGCTGTGGGGTTTCCTCCAGTTTGGATGATGGGGCCCTGGATTATTTTAACTTGAACATGCAGGCAGCATAACTTCAGAAACCACCGTAATTACAAGATCTGGCCAGTCCTTTGAATAGCACTGGCATCCAAAACCTTGATCTGGTGAATGGAAGGAAGGGGGCGGGATTCCTCGGTTAAAATAAGACTGGCCACATGGAGTTGATTTGGGGTTTTCTACATGGGCAGCCTGAGATGGAGCCAGTTTGCTTCTAATTCACTGTTCACTCATGAAATAAAGTAAGAGCCAATGAAATGGAAGGCGGAGACCATATGGAGATGAGGAAAGGGGTATTTTCCTACTCAACAGCTTTCAAACATAAGTCCAGCACTACTGTAAACTCAACAACTCTGATAAGTGGTTATGACAGAAAACCCAGAGCCAGATGTGGAACATTAAACCTCAACACAGAAGAGCAGAAATATATATATATATATACCTCTGGAGAAAAATTAAGTAGACCACTCCACATTTCCAGATCTGAACCCCTTAGAAAATTTCTGAAATGTGATCAAGAGGAAGAAGGATTGTCACAAGCCATCAACCAAATCCAAGCTCCTTGCGTTCTTCATCAGCAGTGGCATAAAACACCCAACAGAAAACTGAAAATTGGTGGAGAGCAATGACAAGAAACATGAAAACTAAGATGGAAAATTAGGAATATTCTGCCAAATACTGATTTATTCCAAAACTTTAGCAGTGTCTTTTAAAAGTGAGGTGGTTGTCTTGCGTTTGACTATTCAACTACCACTTTATACAAATAAACACAATATGTTGATTTGTAATATGTTTATTTGTCATTCAGGAGAAAACTGTCAGTAGTTTCTAAATATTAATTCTACTCAAACACATGTAAATATTAAAACCGGTGTTCTCTTCAGTTTTTCTACTGCTGCATATGCTCTTGTGGTTTTCTAAAGTTGTCTACAACCAGACAACCTTATCTCTGTATTGTAATAACTATGAATATTGGCTGATGAACATCTTTGTCACAACAACATTTTTGTCCATGAAGCTGTATGTGGGGCATGTGCAGTCGTCTTCAGCTCTATTCAGATCTGATGGCTGCTCTTGTTCTGCATTATAAATCTCAATGGGAAACTGGGTGCACACGATGAGTCTTATTTCATCTACAACTGTGACCCAAATGAATGAGGGCAGAGTTTTTCATCAACTGTTGACGCAGAAAAAACTCCATTTCCTCTAACTAGACAGAGAAGACACATTACAGTATTGCCTATTCATATTATTGCAGCTTTGACTCCTGTAGATGGCTGCAGATAATTTTAGCTCATATGTCATTCATTCTTCATCACAAATCAGCTTGTGAATGATTGGTGGGTACTCTACAGTGTACTGTATGTCAACAGATATTGGAATTGGAAGAATTTTTATAATATACAAACTAGAGGTCGACTGATATGGGTTTTTCTAAGGCCAATGCCGATTTTTTAAGATTTGGTCGATATCTGCAGCTGATTTTTGAGGCCGATATTTAAGGCCGATTTTTTATTTTTTTTTTTTAAAGGCACATTGACTGTAAAATACAATTGAAACACTCAGATAATGAAGATTTTTATGCAGCAATATAAATGAAATTATTAATACACGTACACATAGTACTCTTTTAACATTTATTGAACTTCAAGTGCTGCCCACACAGGTTCCTGATCAAATATCTTATATAATTTTTGCTACTGATCAAATATCAACTTTCAAAAAAAATTAAGGCTGATGGCCGATATTGAAAAAAAATCAATATATCAGCCCGATATATCGGTCTACCTCTAATACAAATGCACCATGACCATGTTGACCATTCACTCTCACATTCACAACTCCAGACAATTTAGACTGACCAGTTAACCGATTAACATGCTTGTCTTTGGATAGTGGGAGGACGCTGGGGAGAACCTACACAGATACAAGGAGAACATGCAAACTCCACCCAGAAAGGCGAATCAAATCCAGGATCTACTTGCTGTGAGGCAACGGTACTAGCATCAGTGCAGAAGTATCTTTAAGTTATAATACAACTGACTCCTGTTTGGGTTGGCTCCAAAAAGCCCTGGCTCCCATCGACACACACATTAGACCACTCTCTTAAAATAGTAAGTCAGACATTTGTTTTTTTTGTTGTTTTTTTTCCAGGAGTCATTCTGGTCTCATCCATTTTTCTAGAACTTTCTAGTGAGTATTCTGGTGGCCCACCTTCAAGTTTTTCTCCTGAAATCAGATCTCAGGTCAAGTCCAAGCTGTTATTTAATAAATCACAGTTTTTCCTGACACACAGCTCCACTGTAATTGTGGTTAATAGCATCTGCTAACAAGACGGCTGAATTACCACGTTATGCAGTGCTTGAAGAAATTTACTGTTTGACTTATTCACTAAGCCTTTGCTCACCTCGGACCCCCATGTTTCCTGCAGCTCTATCCCTTTTGTTCAAATATGGTCACTATAAAAAGCTAACATGGCAGCAGCCATAAACCAAACTACTGGTTTCAAAATGGCCAATCAGACACCAGCGGGTGACTTCATGGCTCCTACTTGTCTATGACAAGAACTTACGAACAGTTCAAAATATTAAAATAAGACAATAAAGGGTAATGAATGCACATGTCCTTCAACTTACTTCATAATGAGCCTCTGAAATTCAAACTCTCAAAAATGAAAATGAAAGTCTGACAGGATAACCATGCATATCAGATTTGGTCTTAAAAATGTACTTACCTGTTGTGTGTGGCCTGAAACATCTTTATATTTAAAGCTTTAGGAGCCAATTAGGGAGAAAAACATCCAGAATTCAGAAACGCACACCTTCCTTGTACATGTTCCTCTGCTCAAAAGTCAAAATCAAAAACACTATCTAAAAAAATAAAATCAATTAAATATGGCCTGATGTTTCACGTTGCTCTTGAAAACCAAGGATATATGGGACTTTCCTAAGCTTCCATTGAACCTCAGAGAGTCACGTCTCACTGAATCTGAAGAGTGATCCTTAATTACAGCTGTCAGTCATCTCAGTCAATCTCCGTACTGGTCTGAAAACACCTGTGATTAGTCAAACTCTGCTTCATGAAGCAGATTTTCTCCAACCACAGGAGTGTCTACTCAAACCCCTTGAATTACAATATCCTCACAGGTAATTATAGAATTTTTGCTCAATAATGCCAGAAACTATGGAGCTCTGCAGCTGTAATGGAAGCAAGGAAAGGGCTTTATGCACGGAATGCCATAGTCCCTCTTATTCAATATAAAATAAAAACATAACCCGCGCACTGTAGCTGACAAACTTCTCATGTTGTTTTTTTTTTTTTTTTACTTTTTCAACATACACTACTGTTACTGCAGCCAAACATCTTGGCAAGTCTTATCCATTTTAGAGGCAACATAAAAATCTGCAACACTAAATCAGATTCTGCATTCAAGCTGTCAAACTTTATCTGTAAATGCATGTGTTATCGTTGACGGAGAACAACATGCAGCTGCCACAAATCACTCTCCCACTGCCATGCTACAGTGGCAGCCAATGAGGTGTCAGGGCTCGTGAGACCCTTGTTGAATCGGTTTCAGCGGACATCATAAATAAATTCTTCGGCAACGCTGACAATCTCTCGGGGAAACTTGCAAGTCTCTGGAGAACTTTTACATTTAACAAGACTGAGGTGACAGATTGGAAAGAAAAGCCTTGAAGGACTGGTGGGTTTCCTGGTATTTTTCTCCTCCTGAGAAACTGTGAATGTGCTATATATTACATGTGCTCTGTCAATCTTTGTAGAGTGCTACTCTCTCCAGTATTCAACTTCTTTCCCCCATGACATTGTTCCTGAAATAATCTCCTCGCCCTGAATATGAGTCCCACGCTGCATTTCTACAGACGGAAGGTCAGAGTGTTTGATGGAAGTGGGACAGCGGTACTAAAAGTGTCCTAATGAAACAGGCTGTGAGCGTGATAACAGATGTACATGGAAGGTAGCATCCAAAGTGATTTATGATGTGGTATAACATTATCTCTGCGCAGAAGCGACAAGTTGAAATGTATACTTTTCAAAATAAAGAAACCTACATACTTGATACTCCTTTATGTCTTAAATGCATTCCTTCTTTCTTTATGTTGGGTGGCAGATTACTTTCAGTGGAGCAAACCAAATGTTCACTGTGCCTTCTCTTAACCGTCACTGAATTCAGTTTTCACTCTGAGAACAAGGTTTGTCTGGGCCTCTGGGTGTAATCAGTAGAACCACGATGTGCGGGAAAATGAGGAAAGCCTCCTACATGAAGTGCAGGAGAAAATGGTAGGAGGTAGTGAGTGCGAGCGGTGAGAAAATGAGATGTACTTCTGCTGAATGCACACAAATTTCATATTGCTAATGAGAGTAGCAATACTAGTGGAAAATGAAATGTTTGCTAATATTCCCTTCTGAATAAGAAGTGAATTAATAATAAGAACATTTTTCTGTCTTGTGTTTTAGCATTATTCTAAAGCTCCCTGAGCTTTTTGAACCACTGTTGAATGGAGTGGATTAATGGTACCTGAGTTAAATCAGTTCAAACAGGGATATTCTAATAAGAAGCTCAGAAAATTTTTTCCTGTTTGGGTTTCATTATAATGTATGGCTCTTTCCATGAAACTGGGTTTATTTGGCCAGCTTTTTAGACACAATAATGAAAGAGAAATTTAGACATATTCACCCCAGGATGTACCTAATGATGGCCTCAGATAAATGCAAAAAAAATTATACTCTCCATCCCAAAATTAAGGAATTTTTAATAAAATATTGGGGCCAAAAATAGGACCAACATTGGGACAGGAAGAGCTACTTAGGTGTCAGGGCATTTTATCTTGAAAACATGGGTTTTAAATGGTCTTATATACCGCTATAAATAAAGACACTGTGTTAAATTTGACGATCCTAATCGTTTTTCTAATCCAGACGTGGGTTTTGTATTGTATCGTCAGTCTCATTCCAGGTTTTGTGCATAACCCATCGTGTCCACTCGAGTTACGTGTGGAACCTGCCCATTTCAACACAAATAAATCGCAAGTGATTTTGCAACAGCGGTCATTTTTGTGAAACACTCTGCCTTGCATATTTACTTTGATTCCCAACCTGTGAGAGAATGAAGAAATATTCAAAAAACAGTCGCGGGTAATTTTCGTGTCCCTTTTCCCTTGGTTATGTCGGGGTAATCATTGCATGCAGAATCATCCGTGCACTGCTGAAATACTGACTAGTCCTAATTTCAGGGGAAAACTCGGCTATCACCGAGTTGTCTGTGGATTTGCCTTGTGTAATAGTGGGTATTGGGGAAAAAACCTGAAAGAAAAAGACGGGGGAGTTCATTATATAAACCCAGTGTCTGTGTTACATGTGGATTTTTGTATGCACACGTCAAATAAAAATGTGTTATATCTGAAAAATAGCTTCTCTTTTATCTCGGTAATTATTTATTCTTAAAATAGACCCAAAGTGCTTCCAAACTTGCCTCGTAACATTAGTCTACATCTTGGTTGAATTTTTACCCCTTCTGTCCTGCTTTTAGGAACCAGTTCCATAGAAGCACCCGTATGCATGTTTGCTTCTGACCTGATTCCAATAACTCAACACAGACTGTGAGCACCTCCATAAGTAAATCTGTGCACAGACATAATGGGATGACACAGATAAGAGACCGTTTCAACTGCTGGGAGCTCAAACCAAACCCACCTATTACACAATGACTGGTCACTGATGCCAATAGGCCAATCAGATCTTGTGATAGTTAAGGGATATACCGTAGCTTGCGTTGTATATAGAGCCAAAGTCCCGCTCCTTCAGGTTGGAAAAAAAAAATTTAAAAAATTGTAATACAATCAGTGGTGGAGAAATGCTAGTTTAGGTCAATGTCAATAATTATTTCTTGGAAAACTCAATTTTTGCGTCCTTGCCTGTGTACAGAAGGGACGTATCAGTATGCAACAAAAACAATGCATCTGCGTCATGTGTGCTACCTTTCTTTATCCTAACCCATGATAGCGCTCTACAGCGTATTTATGCGGTTTGTGTAGATGAAATCTTTTCTGAAAATGATCTGGTGTGTATGATGTTACCATTGAAAACAGAGGTAGAGAAATATCTGCTTCTATAAATACCCCACTTGTGTATAAATGGCCTTTAATGGGAAAAACTGTGAAGGTACGGTACATACTGTAGATGATGTGTCTGTAGCTTCAACATGACAAGATTTATAGTGATTTTCACTTCCTTTAAATACTTTTTCACCTCAGACTGATGTAAAATGTGCTGAGGCAGCAGCCGTTTTGGCGTTGGTGACATTTCACATGTGCCAGCGATGTAGTCCATGGAGCTATTAAACATGAAACTACATGTTTCTTTACTACCTTTCTACAATTCAGGACTATCTTGGCTCATAAAATCATTTTTAAAGTGACAAAAATCATATGCGTGAATGGTGGCACAATTCAAACAGGCTAAAAAAAATGGATTTGTCCGTCATACATATTTGTTCTGAAGTTGTCCCACGGGCACATTGGAAGGAGAAGGACTTGGTGCTTTACAATGTGTCATTTCACCCATTTCACACACCAGAGGATCAAGCCCTGGGAGTAACTGAGGGTTCAATGCCTTGCCCAAGGGCAGCGACTGACGACCCGCTTTACCTGCTGAGCCGCGGCCGCCCCTACTTTAACAAATTATCTGTCAAACACTGAGTTCTTGTACCAAACCAAGCATGGACGTTCACCAGCAATATGAGCTGAAAATGTAAAAAAAACCAAAACAAAACAAAAAACTGATATAAATGAACAAGTGTGGTGCATCATCAGTATAATGTTGTAGACATTCATCTTCTGCTACATTTCTGTTATTATTTACTATTCAACTCACACCACAAACCTTTTTGTCTGTTTACCAAGTCCAAGGAAACAGGGACGTTATCAGTCGCCAGTATCAGTTACAAATATTCAGCATGTTTTAAAAAAATGTTGGTGAGAACAACTGTCAGTGACTGGTTCTTAATAGTGAAGACTGTAATATTTACACTTCACGCTCTATATGACTGAATCAGCCAACTGTAAACACAGACTGAACCAGGCTGGAACAGACTCAGCCTCACAGTGCCTGATCAGTCATAAGAAACACTACTAAAAGTGAGGCTGTCATAACAGTTCTAAAGAACGTGGATTATTTTCTGAGTTGAAATATTATAATACAATAAAGCATTTGGAAGAGTTTATATATGCTGACATGTTTACATTTGTAGTGATATATTAAAATGAAAATGACAAAGAAACAAGACAAAAACAAACATGTAACAAGATATAAATGATGTAAAAAAAATATTTGATTTTCTGGTGCATTGTGTTTATTTCAGAGAAGTCAGTACAGTTTGGGCCATTATGATCATTCAAGGTGTCATTTTACTCCATTTTCTTAAAATGAACCAAAGATATTGTAGTGAGCGGAGTCTTATTTAACATGTTGTTGACTACATCATTTTGGAATGAATTCTGAGCGTCATATTTACGTTGCAATGCAGAGCAAACGTTGCACATTAAAATGATGAGTCACAATAAAGTGAATCTGAATACACATACATATGTAGACCTGTGCATAAATCACACAGCTGAACTACACCCTGAACCAGCAACCTCCGAAACCATAACCACAGCTGCAACAGAGAAATTATTTATGTACCTATTACTGTTTATCATTATGTGATGTTTATTTCTGTAGTGAACTGAGCAGAACCCCATAACAGGGTGTAAATGCTAAGTACAATGCTTGTGTTTTGGACAATGTAAACATTCCCTCCACAGGCAAACCTGACATCAGAACACAAGAACATAAGTTATGAAGCCAACAGGTGCTGTGCATGAGTCTATATTTCACTGACAGAAACTGGTCAGTGCTCACCTCGTTTCCAATTAAATGTACAGTATGCTGCAGAAATTCTTGCACTGAATCTCTCTTTTGCTGTACAAAACTATACCTCAATCACAAAATGTCCTAAATATACAATCAACCAAAAGACTGCAAGCATTCTCTGGTATTCAATTCAACAACAAAAACAACAAGTGGTGCCAGGCACAACAAACCCCACCCCTCACATGTATTTCGCCCATTATAAGTATATTGTAACATTTTAAAAATTCATAAAAAATTTGAACTTTGACCTACTTTTCCCAAAATGTAATGACATCGATTCTGGGTCACTGGGAATCTATAAACCCAATTTGGTGTGAATTGAACCAATAGGTTTGCTGCTAAAGTGTAAACAACAACACCCCACGCAGAATAG
>JAPQRQ010000005.1:5715286-5733541 GCA_037367365.1 Apogon talboti | reverse complement strand
CCCCACCCCCACCATAGACACAATAAGACTGTGGGGAAAAACTGCAATGAATGCTTCACAAAATGCCTTATTTAAATTCCCCCTGAAAAACAAAAAAAGTTTCCTCCTTAATGATTCTGCATGAAAACTTCAGAAAACTGAGGTATTTTGTGCTTATGTGGAGTCTGGGTCTTGCTGGGAGCAGGTCATTTTTGGACATTAGCAGGCTCCATTTCTAAGTAAACAGTAGCTGGTTTGGCACTGTTTAAAGGAACGTAAGGCCAGAAATCACTCTGTAGGCTGATGCAGCTGACTGAATACGACTGGAGGGGTGTCTTTTTTTTTTTTTTTAAGCGACGCTATAATGTTTTCACACATTTAGAAATCAAAAGAAACTGATGCATGTGAATTTGTTCATATTGTTCCACATAGCACCTTTAAAACAGAAGGAGGGAGAGTGAAGGATGTGGGCGCAGGAGCTGAGGAGGGGGGGGTTGCCTCCTGCTCTAGAGTAATTGAAGCCAGATGGTGTTCTCATTGAAAAAATTAAACTGCAAAATGAGAATAGAAATGGGCCGGCAGGGTGTGGTGTTCCTCCCAGGCATGCACACAGGAGCCTTAGAGTTTTTGGGATCATTACTCAGTCGTGTAATGCGGCGGTGTGTCTTCAGTGGCTGAAACTCTACAGGTGGCTGGATATACGATAATTTCGCTAATTTATCAGCTCTTAAACTGGTCATCTCACGCTCGCTTATCAAAAAGGCAGCTCCGTGTGTTCAGGTGAATAGCACCTTTGGGGAGCTTAGCGGTTTTGTTTCAGTAGAGAAAACACTCCTCATGAGGAATATAAAATGATGAGCAGAAAACATAGAGCGTATTACATTTTATTCGACCGAGTTCCCTCAAGTGCTGAAATTGTAAATCGGCACTGTGCGGCGATATATCAAGCTGGATAGCAGCAAAGCCATAAAATGAATACCTGTGATCTGTGGTTGAGCATGAGGCTTAGTTGCTTAAGAACTCCGTGTGTGGTTGTTACAAAGCCACGCCGTACATAAGGTTCACAATCTGCACTGAAGTGATGGAGCGTCGAGTCTATGTGCGGTAATGGAACTGGATAGGAGCGATGATCGAGATCTGAGGATTGTTTTCTGGTTAGATTGTTGTTTTCAAGTCCTGGGTGAATAGCAGTTATGATCAGATGCAATGACAGCCACACATGCACATACACATCGCCTCAGGAGAAAGAATTATGGGTACAATCATCTGTTCATATCTCTACTTTACACCCTCTCCAGTGGAGCAAAATGACACTCTCCGTGTGTCCCTGCTCCCACTGCACCTTTGTGGCAGGGCATCAATCACCGGCCAACAAATCATTACAGGAGTTGTCTACTCTGATACTCTTTCTCTATCTATCATTATGAACTAGGAGCTGTACTTAGATTATATTGTCTAAATGAATCGTCCTCAGTATCAGTGATCAAACAAAAGAATTTCTGTTCCTCTGAGTATCTCTGAACTAACTGAGGGAAGTGTATGTCTGTATTAATGTTTTTGTTTTTTTTACTTGATTCCGCTTCAAAATGCAGCTACAGTGTGCTACTTGAGTCACTTTCACGTTTCACAATGCTTTACAGGTCTCTTTGCATAACAGTGCACTGACGTCTTACTTCACATCTTCACCCAATCAAGACGGAACTTTAGGAACTGTAAGACTGCCATTTTTTTTTTTTCCTTCCCCAGAAGATGCCAACATTAGTGAGGCTGCCGTCGTCTGCTTCATTATATCGCCGTCATCTTTCTTCGTCGACTGATCAAGGTATGTTTGAACAGTTCTTGTTCCTGCGGTGGAACAGATCGCGGCAGTGACGGCCAACGTGTAGGATGGGGAGTCTCGCGGCGTTGTGATGATGTTACTCTGGTGAAGTAATTAAGGTGACGCACTTTTGAACTTTTGCTACACGCTGCCCCTGTTTTTAGAGCGGAAAAGCCACATTTAGCCTGTGAAAAACAAGGAGGTTTGATCTTATTTCTGCTTAAGCACAGAGGAGAGAGTCTGTTTTCCAGCCTTTTTGCAGGACACTCAAATAAAACCTGGAAATATGAGGCCAATCCTGGACCTGTGAGCAAAGTACAAAGCCGTTTGGTTACTCCTGAGGATATGGCGAGGCTGGGGGACTGGATCACAACAAGAAGCATGAAACGCACTTTAATGTCTTTGTGCTTCCTAGAGAGTTTATCTTATAAGAGCCGGAAGTTACTTTGCTAAAACTTTCTCTTTCAAAGCCTTGGGACACTGAGGTGGTCATTACCTTGTGTCTCCAGTATTGGTTGTCTGTTGTCTTGTTGGGATTATCAGTGTGTTTTTGTTGTTACTGCGTCGTAACCAATAATTTCCTGCAAAGGATCAATAAAGTATCTATCTATCTATCTATCTATCTATCTATCTATCTATCTATCTATCAGGGATGCAACGGTACAGTTTATCCACGGTTCGGTATGTATTGCGGTTCGTGAGTCACGGTACACGGTACGGGTTGGTTCGGACCCAGAGGCCGTGGCTGGAGCTGGACTCAGAGCCCCAGGGCTTTGGGTGACCAGATCCCAACTCACCAAATGAGGGACAAAGACTATGTTTGTGTGGAACAATGTGGGACAGCAATGCATGGAAATAGTCTAAGGTCACTTAAGAAAAAAAACAAACAAAAACATTTTGCCCCTTAGCTTATAACATTACTCTGGTTTGATGTCAAGTTGATTCAGTATCACATTAACAACTATGAAAATGAAAACTTTGGAAAGATAGCATCTTTCCCAGGTTTGTTCACATTAGTAAACAGTGTCAGAAGCTTTCATGGTCTTCGACAGTTCCTCTAATAAACATACTTGACAGTGTACAGTCGAACACAATATTCAGTCAATGCTACTATTGATCTGTCAAGTATAACATTAGTACTTTAAAGTACTTTAAAGGGGCGGGGCTTGTCTGTATTTTCTCCAACAGATAGAACCCACACAGTCCCTGTACAACTCCAGTCCAAACACCACCACATTAAAGTGTTTGTTCTAGTACAAACCAGTTTGGTTAAACTGGAGCTGATGGAGAGTCTTAAGGCTCCACAGAATCGGGACTGTGCGCGTACCTGTGAACAGCATCGACACCACGCGCACTGTCAGCGGACATTTGAGGTTTCATAGCGTACCAATTTCCTACATTTCTCGGGACACTTCCCTACATTCCCACAGAGCAGTCTATTGTGTGACACCAAGTAGGCGTCCGTGGAGTCTGCGCGGTTGTACAAATTTAGTTTTGCGGGGTGTCCACTTTGGGTCCGCCTCAAGTACGTGCCGATGCACCTGACTCAGTGGGGGAACTGGATCCAGTTCCCTTTAAGTCAAAGGGGCGGTGCAGCACATGGGCTCTGTGTCCGGCTCCAACCAATGACAGTAGAATTCCATAAGTCAGTCGTCTTGTAAAGCTCTAATATAAACATGAGTTGTCCGGAAATGTCATTGATGAAATGACAAATGAGCCGTACCACAGTACATGCTGGTACCGAACCGTGAGGGGTGTACCAAACAGTATGATGTGTACCGTTGCACCCCTACTATCTATCTATCTATCTATCTATCTATCTATCTATCTATCTATCTATCTATCTATCTATCGCAACAGAAATTACGGTCTAGGTCGTCCTTTCTTTCTTAGAATTCTTACACAAGTTGCTTTGTGCTAAATGTGTTTAAAAATATATTGTTTGTACTAAATATACTACATATTCAATATCCTCCTTCCACCCTAGAAGAAAAGATATTCTGCTGATTTATGGTTTTTACGAAAATGAGTAAGTCAGTTTTATACCCGTTTTGACACTTAAATACAGTTTGGAAATAAGTTTGAAAGAGTCTGACTTAATGTTGAGGCAATAAAATCTTCACTCCAAGGCTGCAGTAAGTTATAGTACCAAGGAGCATATGGGGTGCAACTGCAAAGAAGTACCGTGGACGTTCAGGTCTCCATCCATCACCGTGCCGGCTGTTGCTTTGCATTTACTGGCACATGAAGCGATGCAATAGGCATCTCAATCGTCCCAGCCAGAGTGATGGCCCGGTGTGAAGGCTGCAACACCGGCCTGGACGACCATAAACCTCAACTGATGCAGGATTTTGACAGAAATACCATATATATCAGCATCAGAACACAGCTGTTATGACACATAATGCTGTATGTGGTCATGTATTTTCAAACTTTTTTTTTTTTTCATAAATTACAGATATAGATATGAAACATGAAAATAAAAGACAAGGGCTTTTGGTTATTTGTGGTCAGCAAGACCTCTCTACCTCTGAAGTCCTGATGAACTGTCAGACGTGTCCAAACTGACCTCTGAGGTGCAGCAGACCATGTCTGGATGTCAGGGTTCTGGCATCCACCTGAGCACCAAGTCAAAGGATTTCACACTGATGAAAAAACATGAAAAATGGCAGTATAACAGGAGTGCTGGTTATGCCTAATTCTTTTTTTTTATTTTATTCTGCAACTTCCGTACAAGTTTAGGTAGCTTCGTGATTTCCTTAGCCTTAGGTTTAGTAGGATTAGTGTCTTTCTTGACCGTTGACAGGACAGTGTGTGCTGCATGTCAGATGTGTCACCGAAAAAGAAAAAAGAAAGGTACGACACATCCCAGTGGGAAAAACCTTAGTGAAGAAGCACAAAGTGATATATTTTAGTGCATGTGTACTGCTCTTTGTTGGGAGAAACTTAATCCCCAGGAGTCTAAGTTTCACAAAGAAGAATTTGAGGGCTGAAAGAAGATGAGAGAGCAAAGCTGGGATGAAAAGGAGCATAATCCGATGGTGCCTGAGGAGGAAGGCTGCAAAAATGCAGTCTTAACAGGGATGATCAGAACACAAGACTGCAATCAGCGTTCGCAAGCAAAAAGGTTAAACTTTCAGAATCAGAAAATGAGTTGCTTACTGTGTTTTTTTTTTTTTTGGTCGAGCACTGTGAAGAGCACAACTTAAAGTCTGAGTGCTTTGTTCACTTCTGCTCACTCCCGACTGTACGTTCCACTTATTGTGAGCGTGTGGTGCTGATGATGATGCATGATGTGTGGCTGCCGTCTGCTTTACAGTCTGCATGTTTCCCACAGCTTTCCTTCGCTGCTCATGCATCGACAACAGATGCGTGGAAATTTACTGAATTCAGTGTTCATATTTAATAGGTAATGAAATATCCTATCAATCTCTCTCCACGTCAATTCAAGTTTTGATTCGACTAATTTTGAATTCATCAGGATTACACGCTTTCAGTGAATCCACAAACAAATCCCAAATGATCAGGTTGTTTCTGTCAGCCCCTGCTCAGGCTACTGGATCTTCTATCGTAAATACAGCATTCTCTGAACTTGGCATCTGGTCCATTTAGAGGCACGGCTGAGAAAACCTCAGAGAACATTTAAAACGCCTTTTGGGTTTAGTATGTCTGTCACTGCCTGGAAGTGAGCTCCTGTCGTCCTTTACACAGGATATGTTCAATGTCAGCATTCTGTGGAGAGAGTCGATATTATGGCAAGGGGAATCTATACACTTGTATTTATTTATCACTATTACAATCTATAGGGAATGGATTGATTTTTCTCTTTTTTGTGAGGTTATTCCTGCTCTGAGGAATAATCTCCTGTACTCCTGTTTTTTTTTTGTTTTTTTTTGCATCATGCAGCCTGTGGGCTACTTCCACTCTACCCCATGCTCTGCATGGACTGCAGAGAGATGTTAAAATTCAGTGCAAGTATTTGGAGAAGACAGCACTTGCAACTGAGCGTTCAAGAGTGATCTAAGTACATGGAGCAAGGGGCATCCACAAAAAAAAAGCACCAGTTCAAAGAAAACAGACCCTGCTCTGCTGGTGTTATCAGGTCTAAATAAACTTCCTGCATCCGTAAGTATGAGGCAAAGGTAGAAAACTTACCACCCCCATGTCCAGCTGCTCGGTTGGCTGAGACGGAGCCGCTCCAGTCAGAGGAAAAAAACACCACAGTGGCAACAAGAGCAACATCTCTGGACAAATATTCCTCATGCACTTAAGAACCGGAGAAATCATCTTCTTCATCATCATCATCATCATCATGCCCTAAGACAGGCTGGTCCTGCAGGGCTCAGATGCCGACCCCGGAAGCCGCATCCACGGGGTAAATCACCCACCGACACTCCGGTAAAATTAACCAAAATTTAAAAAAAAAAAAGAAAAAAGTCTACCTCACTGTTGAGCGCAGCCACATAAAACACATTAAAAACCGGCGCTGGTGAAACAACTGAGCCTGTGAGAGCAGTTTAACGTCCGCAAACTGCACTTGTAACTCTGTCTAAGTGGCCATAATCACAGATCAACTATGTTTTCTTGTGCTGGATCAAGTCCATCAGAGATAATAGCTGATCCCTGGAGTGAGACGCGCCGGCTCCCCTCAGCTCCTCACCCTCTGAAATGAAAGCAGCTGTGTCCGGTTGTGCACGAGCAGCAGCCACTACGTCAAGACGCGCAAAGTCACGCACCACACTTCCGGTGGACGTACATAAAATAAAACCCTCCCAATATAAAACCTTAGACGACTCATTGGATCTTTTTTTTTTACTGATTATTAACCCCAATACATTACCGCATATTATGTATTACCGCTGACATTTGTATTTATTTTAGTTTTTAATATTATTTACAATTAATCATTATTATATTTAATAAGATTTCTGGATTTTTGCTGTTTCATATTTGCATGCATATCATTATTTCATTGAGTTTAACATTTCATGTTAACTGCATATTTTATTTAGATATTCGGAAATGTTCCAAACAGAGTAATTTCTGAATAAGACATGTGGGATATGTTGATATTATTCTGAATTCTTTGTGCACAGGATGTTTAGAATATAAAAGTTGCAGTGATATGATGTTTTCACCAGCCTCATTTAGGAAAAAAAAATCCATGAGTATCTGTTTTGTAATTCAAGTGGGCTGATGCCATGTATATACGTAGCCGGGTGTCTTTAAAAACTGATATTTTCTCATGTGTTTTTTCCTTTCATCCACGTTAAAACCCCAGGTTAGGTCACTGAAAACAATTATTTTTTGAAAACTCTAGCTGACAAAACAAAAAAATGCATCAATGTGATGTGTGCGACCTTTATTTATCCTAACCATAACCCTATGATAGAGCTCTACAGCATATTTACAGTACGTGGCTTTGAGTAGATGAAAATCTTTCTGAAAATAATCTAGTTTGTATGATGTTATTTTTGAAAATGATGTTGAGGAAATATCAGTTTTTATAAATACCAAACTATGTTTATACAAGGCCTGAGAGGACGTGAGACTTACTCATCTACTCTTTGCCTGTGTTTTTGTGCTGTTAAAAATCTACCCTACATACTCTGATTTTGTCTAATCACGGCCATTTCCAGACAGGTAGGATGATTAAATATGTGATTGACAGCTGCGATTACCAATCACTGACCAGATTCCATTAGATGTGACCTAGCCATGACTACTGTTCTGTTCATGTCTCAACAAAATCTGGAAATGTAGCCTCACTTTTACATAATAGTATGAAACAACAGGTTCAGCTTTATTTATATTTAATCATTTGGTTTGGAATGAGAGAAGAAAGCTGATGATGGACAGTGTGTATTTTCTGGTATTTTTTTGTCCCTGCTTCAGCTTTAACCTAATTTTGGCAATTTACTGCAGACCTTGGTCCACTGGAGTAGAGACAAAGACCTTCTATGGTAGAGGACACTCACAGACATGTCCACATTGCTGGTTTGATGGTTTCCCACCTACTATTAAATACAATCAAAGAGGATATCAGTGGATAACAGCATTTTCCACAAGGGAACAAAAGAAGTAGACTGAGTTCGCTACATGAACTACAGTGGAAAACTTTGAAAAACACTATTTTTAATGGGCTATACAGGGCTACATGTGTGGTAGTATTAATTTTTGATGCATCTCTGCAAACATGAATAAGGCCTAAACCCTGAATATTTTGTATATATTCAATGTAGCCTCATTGGCAATCGATTTTTTCCCCAGTTGAATTAGATAAAAGAAGTGAAAGATCACACATTGGATAACTGAACTGAAACATGTTGTGAATGATGTTAAACTGCATGGCAGATTGGTTCACAGCAGGATACATGTCAGCTCATAAGGCTGGGGTTCGTACTCGTCTGTTGGAAGATGTTAATGTTTTACAGCCATGTGTGTCAGTCTGCTGTACTCTGAAGTTGCAGTAAAAGAAAACTCACACAACCTGTTTGATGGGTTTGTATGACAGCACATTGCTAATTTTACCAAACTGATTCTTGGATGTTTCACTGAATATTTTACCTGGAAATTAAGTTGAAAATGTTCAGAGCCTCTCCTTCTCTTTTCAGTGACGACAACTATGTGGAACAGTTAGGATGGTTAGTTGGAAACTTTTTTTTGATGTCGTATTCCTTGAACACTGTGATACCGTCTCAGCATATCACACATACTGCCATTGAATGAGAACTGGGAGAAAACATAATTTACGTATTTTGCTTGGTTTATTTTAAGTTTTTCATGAGTTTTCTTCACTTGTTACAGAGACTGAGGCTGGTTCTGGCCTTCTGGCTGAATTTTTCCAATTTCTTCTTTTAATTATTAGCAGGCATCATACTATGATGGGAAAAATAGTAATTCTGTCACAATAAATGAAACACATTTGTTTATGTTAAAAATATTTCATTTTGTGTTCAGTTATTATTTTTACATGACTTTATTTTGAAAATGTTATGTGCTTTAGAGCTTCTCCTGATTTTTTTCTGAATAACGTAATACCACAATAACAATACATTCTTTACGTACAAAAAACCCTGATAATATGTTGAAATATAATGATGACCATAAAATTTTTCCTCATACCCCAGTGTTTCTGGAGTTTTAAACTCTTCAGACATTTGTTTACTTCAGAGTTTGGTGAGGTTTTGCCAGAAACTGTCACTCTGCAGACATAATCCTGTGGAGCTCAAAATTAGACTGAGTTCTGCAGTGGTTAATCCATAAATGTATTTGCAAACTATATCTTCTCATATTTAGAAAAATTCCAGAATTTTGCATATGCAATACAGATGGCTGGCAAATAAAAACAACATAACATCGGGCTGAACAGAGTCATCGGATCCCCTGTCTGTCAGGGTCAAGTATTCACACCTGTAGACTCATCTGCATTCACCCACGTGTCCATTGTATGAAGAGTGATAACTTACCTGACCATGTGATTTTTTTCCACACCTCTGTAGCCCAGTTTAGGCACCATTAAACTCTTAAATGTGCATTCATCTGCGTAATGATGGGTTTATGCACTGCAACTCTACTGTAAAATCCCCTTGTCTGTAGACATTGATGGATGGTTCTCCTGCTGACAATCTGATCAATCACCTGAGAAAGTGTGTCTCTTTCTCTTGCACATTGCACTAATTTACTTTTAAAAGTGTTATTCACTGAGACGGTTTCTGGCCCCCAGAAACACCAGCCAGTTGAGCTCCTGCCATCCATTCCTCGACAATAAACCCTCTTTCAAATTCACTGTTGTTTTCCTCTTACCATCTTGATCCAAAATCAGAATCAGCTTTTATACATGCCACAAAGCATGATGGGATGTTAATTGCTTGCACCTGTGTTGAAGCATCTGCATACATCATATGTCTCCACTCATTTATTCAGGTTTTTCCATTCCTCACTACGTTATCAGTGCTTTTATTTTGAAGTTCGATTCACTCACTTCCGGGAGAATATTGTTAGGATTTCTTCTGACTTTATTTCAACAGCTGTGAGAGAATTTACATGAGGCTTGAGGCACCTTTTATTGAATATATTGAATGTTATCATTATTCATCAAAGTGAAATTCTTTATCTCCTAAAGTATCTTATTAAACCCTATCTATACATATATATCGAGATGTATTATGCTGAAACAAAGAAGTCAAGTCGCATTTATGATTAAATGATCTAACTGATTAGTTAAATGGACCGCTGTGCACTATTAAAAGCCAGAAAATTATATTATTTTATGTCGTGGTTGTTCACTGGATATTCATGTGCCAAAATAATTATTTAAACCATATGAAACCAAAGGTGTAAATTAGATGTAAATACTAAATACAAGTATCTACACCAGCAATAAGTAATTAGATTTTATTGTATCAGTCTGAAACTTAGGGAATCGTGACAGCATAATGGCAAGCAAATATTCTTCAGCATAGGAACCAAGTTCAAGACCCCAATAAGGCAATTATCCATCCGTCTAAAATGTCCTGGAGCAAGTCTCTGAATCCTTATTAGATGTAGCGATGCTGACCTGAGGATGACCCTAGCCCACTGCACTCAGAGGTTACAAACGGGAACAACATTTACCAGCAGGACCTTTAAACGGTTGTTGGCACTTGTGGTAACTGCCTCCGCAACATCACGGTGAATCATCTGTTAAACGCTTGAATCCCAGTGCAGATGCACGGACACACCTCAGTGCCTGCCCACGTGCAGCCACAAACGCAGAAGCATCTTAATTATTCTTCGTCAACTCTGACAGACAGTCTTTTTAACCTTGCACTGTCACTAATGATTCAACAGCTCGACCCCATCGTACCACAGCCTTATGACTCAATTACAAAGAAACATCCAAAGTGTGCAGAGGCACGGGCACCCACAGACAAATGACTGTTATCCAGTTGATCTTCTGCTGGAACTATTACATTTCCATTTCAAATAGTCTTCAGTGTACCATATAATAGATATATCATTATTTCCCACCAGCAGGACTAGACAGCGACATGATGTGGCTGTTTATGCAGTTTAAGCGCAGGATCCCCAGTATGAGCTGAGATCCACTAAAGGGTGAATTGACACGTAATTAAGTAGTAATGCCGACACAGGATGATTTCCTAAAGTGAAGTGCATGTGTCTCTGAAATGCAAAAAATATAACCTCTCATTGCACTTGTATTTTAAGCTTATGGTAACAGCAAAAATTGCTGAAATGCAGACGTAATCTGCTCACAAACATTACAATAAGGAATTCATTATCAGGCGATGTACAGTCCAGCTCCATTAGCCCACCCTATACTTTGTTTGAGATAAATGTACATTATTGCAGTTTTGTGCAACAGTCATTAACATCCAGAAACATTTTAATGATCAGACAACAGACCCAGGTTCTGAAAAAGTCACACACATTGCCCCTGCTTTTCTCCTTTTTTTTTAAATCCAGATTCATTAGAGCAGCCTTACTTAACTGGTCTTAAGGGGAAGGACATGGAAAATGTGTTACGTTTTGTGTTTTTTACTCATTAAGTTCTGCTTTACAACACCTCACCCACAGCAATAATAGCAGCATATTACATATATAAAACACATCTGCTGCTGCAAAAAAGAGGCTCCAGTCATCTAATTTTATTTGATATACATTTGTACATTAATTGTGAAGAGACATCTTGATACTTATTCTTTCCATGGCAATGATCATATATCGCTTTCTGTTCCATTTGCCTGTACAGAACTAGGTCAAAGGGCGTTTGTTTACTCTGCACCTCATGCATGGAATCAGCTGCAGAAAGACTGGACTCTGAGTTAATTTCGTGGAGTGCTTTTAAGTCCAAACTGAGAGTTCTTGAGGCTGATTCCATAACTGGCACCTGTTTTTCTAAATCTGTTATTTTCTATTAACTAATATGTCTGTTATATGTGTTTTAACTGTGTAATCCTGTAACTGTGTGTTGTATTTGCTGGTCCCTATCTTGGCCAGGACTCCCTCGTAAAAGAGGTTCTTAATCTCAATGGGATTTTTCCTGGTGGAGTAAAGGTTAAATAGATAAATTAATTAACAGGAGGATAAAGGATCTGATCTCATGTTACTCAGCTATCGACATTTTCCTTAAATGTATCACCTTAATCAGAAGGAGAACTCCTTTTTTGTCAGATTATATAATTACGGCAAAACCCTTTACACAGTGTGAACACAGAAGAGCATGAGTTGATTGACTCCTAAAAATAATAACATTTGAATATTTTGTCTTCCCACAGGATGAATTACATATTGGCAGATAATTGTCTCCACTATCAAATCACTTGTAGTGTCACAGTAGATAGATGCTAATGTTTTTTGTGTGCCTTAGCAGGATGTTGTTTAATTATAGCAACAGTGTTTGAGTGTAATTGTTAATAACATAATTCATAATGTATTTAGCATTCACGCTGTCAGCTCTACTTAATGTCCTTTCCATTAGTCAAGTTACCATTGTAGTGTTAAACACTATAGCATTCATTAATCTCTTTTGGCACATCTTTGTGTATTGCTGATTTCTGTTGAACTTTTAGTTGTAATTTAGCTGTAATTTATGGTAAGGTAACACTTATCACATATCAAAGTGACTTGAAGTTTTTATTACAGGAAGATCAAAATATTCTCTGACACTGACTCAAATTACATGGAAATATTTTTTAATAAAATGCAAATGGTTGTTCACATGCAGGATTTTTTCTTACCAAATTCAAAATAAGTGGAGCATTTTTAAGAGTTGTTGAAACAGTTAAAGTTGAAAGTCATATATTTGTCAGTGAGAGGTTTTAAAACTACAGTGCTTGATGATTTGTTAGCATCATTGTGTAAAAATTCCATAATTACCTTTAACATATTGTAATTCATACATACACACACACATACATACTTGTAAGTGAGACGTTATGAGATTTGTCATCCACTCCTTGGCTTTATTTTTCAGGCTTTAGAAAATCTACCCCACAATGCAGATTTTGGTTTATCACTGGTAAGGGGTTAACCCTTTATTGGGCAAGTGACTATTCTTGGTCATTTCAAAATACATTACAAGACAGTGACAGCACCAGTTACAGTGAGGACAGTGACTCAACAATCTTAGGTCCAATGTGGTCTACAGGGTCTGTAAGGTTCACCTCTGCATGAACAGTGAATGTACCTGCTTTGTTAGGTACCATGAAGTAATGGTACTAATGTAAGTAATGCTGTTCAAAGGGATAATGTGGATGTGGACAGGTGTCTGGATCACCACTTATATTGGTCTAATGTTCTAAAATACATGTCCCTTTCATCTTACATGTGTTTTTCTTGTATTTTTTGTATTTACTTCTTGGATTTTTTTTTTGTAAGGAACCAAATATGGTAACTTCATTGACCTTGATTTTCTATATAACAATAAAAAAAATGAAAAATGTAACTAAAGTAATTAAGTCTTGTTAAGTCCTCCAATAACACACTAAGGTTGAAATGTTGAATTTCAGAGTATTTCTATGAGGGCCCTATAAAGGGTGAACCTCCTAGGACCCACTGTCCACGTATGAGGACAAGAAATTCACAGCTTTATACAAAAAAAAGAAACACCTGTCCACCGCAAATGACATTCCATAAAAATTTTTAAGAATGCATCTGAAAGAACTGTTGCATCATGATGTTTCCAATATAAGCAATTATTTAATTAAAAAAAGCCAAAACTCAAAAACCTGTGGGGCTCCTGGGTCTTAGGAGGTTAATGCAGCTTCAGTTTTCCATAAACTGCATGAAACAGTATCAGGTTGCCTACCTTTACAATTAATATTTTGCACGGAGAGGACTGAGCTGCAGATGGAAGGTGGTGTTGAGTGTTTCATTTGATTTCTTCTCTGGTTATGATCACATCCAATCTGACCTTGTTTACACATGAATGGTAGCATCCTAAATAAACTTGCTTGATAAAATGATTTCTGAGAATAACAACAGAACAATTGTGGTATTATAATAAAAACAGTAATTGTTTACATATAACACTGTAGTAAAATGACATAAAACAAAACTCGCAAAAAAAAAAAAGCATAAAAAGGAAACAGAAAACAAATAATGAATTAGGCTGTGGTGCATTCAGAGCCCTATTCACACAGGGTTTGTTGTCTGTGAAATTTATCTGGCGCAAATTTGCTATCTGTAATTTTTAAAGTAAAATTTCTACCACATGTTACCCACAGCCCTGTGGTAACATTAATTCCATGTGAATCAACATCTCTGTGATTTGGTGGGATTTGCAATTTTTTTTTTGTTTCCACCGTGCATTTATTCTGCCTGAATCCTGGTTGAAGGCTATGGAGGGTGTGTGGGTGACAATAAATGAAAGTTTTAAAAGTGTTTTAGGGTGGAAATTCAGGAGGTTTAATGTAACATGGATATTCACTGAAAGAGCAAAGTCAAATCTTTCCGAAAAGCCACATCTCAGAAGGTGATGAGATGGATGACGTGCATGACAGCCTTTTTATCTTTCAGCAGGTTTTTGTAAGTGAACCTGCCCTTGACATCAGAAGTTGGGCTTAAATCAGATCACATTAAAACACATTCATAAATATGAGTTATGTGCAACCATGACCAACTACTGCAAGGACCTGGCAAACCTTCAAGCCACAAACAATTAAACCGACTATTTACCAACTTAGAACACAAATGAGGGAGTTCACACAGGATTTAACAGTAAAGTGGTTTGTCTTATAAGATCTGCGACTTGGCTTTGTGTCGCACAAAGATTAGAGGCTTTAACTACGAATGTGCTCTGTGTTTTGGGAACTATAAGGCGGTATCGCAGACAAATCTGTCAGGATGATACTGGCTTTACTGTAGATACGCATAGATGTAGATGTATATGTATGAAAACTTGAAAGAATTCAGACTTAAAAAAAGCATTAGTGTTTTTGGTTCAGTTTGTTTCTTTGTTTGTTAACACTCTGGCAGCAAAACTATTGGTTGAATTCATACCAGATTGGGTTTATAGATCGGCAATGACCCAGCATAGATGTCAGTACATTTTGGGAAAAGTGGGTCAAAGCTAAACTTTTTTAACAATTTTTAAAAATCTTCCCATTTACTTACAATGGGTGCACGAGGGGTGGGGTTTGTTGTGCCTGGCACCACTTGTTTATTTTTTACTAGACCTTTATTTAACCAGATAGAGTCCCACTGAGATCCAGATCTCTTTTACACAGGCGACCTGGCTCAGAGGTCAGCAGCACACGCCATGAAAGAACACAGGTTTTACAGACAGGTAATAACAATAAATGAAAACAAACAGTAATACAGTAATGACAGAAGAGTTAGACAGTTTTTAAAGTGCAAGTTTTAAAGTGCAAAATTTAGTTGAGCAGCAATTTAAAAACAATAGTTGTGTAATATTGTGTGTTGTATTTGCATTTAGTTATTATTACATCATATCAACCCAAGTGTTCATAGGATATTAGCCTGTTGCAGCAGGGTGTCATGTGGTCTATGTAAATGTGTAAAATGACTATCACAGAATGAACTCAGGGTGTGCATAATATTATAAAAAGACAATTAACAAAAGGCCAAGATCTGCCCCTTTAAGTTAAATGGATCCTTCCTTTGCTGATTCTTTACCCTTCCACCAAATTTAGTGAAAATCTGGTGGTGTTTGTATAATGCTGCTGCCAGACAGACATACAAACAAACCAAGTAATGAAAACATAACCTCCATGGTGGAGGTAAATATAGAACTGTGTAACATGACTGAGAGTCAGAAAAGTGTCTTTGGTCTCCAGTTTTCTTGTCTCAAAACAGAATATTATATAAACACACGCCGCCACGCTGGTCCATGCCATTCACAGAGTTTTCTGAACTGAACAATCCACCGGAAACTCGCCTCAAATCTCCTGACATGAAACACAGTGTCAGTCATGTCAGTTTGGCAACTCCAAAAATAATCCTCTTGGTTGTTTGTTTTTTTGTTTTTTTTTTATATTCATGAGGATTGGAAAAGGCTTCATCTCAGATGTGTAGAGACCAAATCATATTGTCTTAACTTGGTTTTTCTAAACACTGTACTATCTGTCACCTTTGTACTGCTCCATTCACACAGTTTTGCAACAAACAAAAAAAAAAAAAAGAGAGAAGAAAAACAGTTGCAGACTTTAGAGGCTGTTTAAAACGTATGTCTTGTCTTTACTGGCCTTTACAGCAGTAGCACTGGGAACAAAACAAAAAAAAAAAACCTCTAGTCACAGCAGCATGCACTGAAGAAGCCTGAAGAACCGGATAAATCTACAGTAAGTCCTGCATCGTCAGGTTTTGGGGATTTTACTCTTTATTTATCAGTGTTACACAATGACAGATGAAAGAAGTATTTATACCAACTGATGACAGACTTCTTCTGTATGGCTGTATTAATAATCTGCTGTGTATGTGCTTAGTCAGGACTTGTAAGTACATGCAAAAACAATTGCTCTGTTCAACCAGAAAATCAGAAAAACATAATGAATAGACATATAAATAAAACTCCACTTCAAAGCACAACGCGCAAACACAAAGAGGTAAGACAAGTGTGGTGAAGTGTCACTTGAGCATGCACAGTACATTATTCCTCTTCCAGTGAGAGCCTCTATTACAAACCCCTTTAGAGCCTCTTTGCACCTCATGATTGTTTTACATGTTTAAGGGGTAAGAGTGCATGAGCTAAATCTATTCTATATCCACTACTGAAAGCTGCTAATTTGGTATCTATTCGTTCGAGGATCCGTCTACATCCCAGCCCCC
Source organism: Apogon talboti (assembly GCA_037367365.1). Classification (NCBI taxonomy): domain Eukaryota; kingdom Metazoa; phylum Chordata; class Actinopteri; order Kurtiformes; family Apogonidae; genus Apogon; species Apogon talboti. Next base: position 5,716,950 of record JAPQRQ010000005.1, on the reverse strand, counting down.
CGGAAAAACATCCAAACCCCATGTGAGGGTCACTTTGTAAATGTCCCCTTATCTGTCGATAAGGTTTATGCATGTTTTCATTGGGGGCAGGTTTCCTTCATCACTATGACACAAAGAACTTTTCATTCACAGCGTCTTCTGTTTCACAGAGACAGAACAGACTTCAGACAGAACAGTATGTTCTTCTGGAACCCTAATTCCAGGAGAAAACAGCAATTTGGTTTTTAGGTGGTTTGTGTTTGCTTTCACAATATGCTACGTTGTATATCAAATTCATATCCTAAGGAATAAAAGAGAAATCAATACCATAGATGTACAGGAAACCTTTAGAATTCAAAAAAGTGTTTTGCAGGGATGTCACGTAACAATCTGCACAGCTGCAAGGCCGAGAAAACGAGGAGGTGGGCTCGGAACATGTTTTCACCCAACCAGAAATGATTAGTAATATCTAAGTTCACATATTATCAATTCAATTCAATTCAGTTCAAGTGAAGCTACGTTAACCCTTAAAGTCCCAGACATACTTCTGTTGACATCCAATTTTATTTGCCTCCACATTTATCCTTTCCTCAGTGACCACTTATTTTATCCCTGATATTTTCAGTGAAAATCAGTAATTTTCCTAAATATAATTTACTGATTATACACATGTTCATAAAAGCTGACTGTTAATTCAAAGGTTATTATATCAAAACAGCAAAAATTAAAGAAATAGTGACTTTTTCAGGAAAATTTGTGATGAACTAGATGTAAAAACAAGTTTCTACAACCACTGTCATTTGTCAGACTCCATAAGTTTTATTAATGAACCAGTGTTGTAGAGCAGTGTTTCCATGTTCACTACGGAGCCTCTGAACGTCTCAATAGGTCATATGTGACCACATTGAAAAGCAGTGGAACTGCACTGTACCTGAATTATTTACATGCATTGACAAAATTAGTGGTTCTGAGGTTATTTAACATTTTAGATCAGTAGATGCTATTGGTCACCAGTAGAAACATCAGGAAGAGTCCTCCTCCAGGAAGGACAGACACTGTTATCAATCAATCAATCAATCAATCAATCAATCAATCAATCAATCAATCAATCAATCAATCAATCAATCTTTATTTTATTATATGGATTTATAAATATTAGGTACAACAGGAATGTATTTAATGCATGAGATGTATAGATATTAAACTTATGCAGAAGTGTTCATTTTTGAAAAAAGATATTTATTTTTAAGAAAAATTAAGGGAACCACGGGACCTACTTCCTCTGATACAGTGCATTCCTTTCCTTTCTTGTTAAATCCCACTGGCATTTTCAGTTGAATAACCTCTCAGCTGGTATGTCTGTTAAATTTCATGACACATGAAATTTGACACCATGGCAACGTGGCCCTTTATTTATCTGTTGCTAGGTAACCCATTTCAATGAGGATTCTATGATTCTGGCTATAGCACCGTGATTGTAAGGCTGTTGTATTCCAAAATTACTAATATCTCCAAAAATATCGGTCCTATGAACTTGTCGTTTTCACTAGTCTCTTCCTTGACCAAAAATACAAGAGTATGCCAAACTGCAGCAGTCAGCTCTCTCCAGATTTTGTGTGATGCCCGAGACACACACACACACACACACACACACACACACACACACACACACACACACACACACA
>JAPQRQ010000005.1:5699123-5712738 GCA_037367365.1 Apogon talboti | reverse complement strand
ACACACACACACACACACACACACACACACACACACACACACACACACACACACACACACACACACACACACGTGTGCGCACACCCACACCCACACTCAGAGTCCACTTCCCTTTTATAATATAGATGTATAAAAACTGATACTTAACAATAGATAAGCTAATCTAAAATAAGTTTTGTGTAGAGCTAATGTGTGAGAATGATTCAGCATGTAGAGCCAGAGGGGAGGGAATAGAGTATGCACATTTCATTAATGCTTTCTTCTGTTTCAGAGATATAGATTCAGCTAATACAAAAAGAGGACACTTTTTTTTTTCCTTTTTAAAATTTGTTTTCACAATACTGGTACACTGAATTTCATACCCTGAAGTAAGAGGTAATTCAATACCATAGAGCTACAGCAAAAATTGGGAATTGAGTTATATTAGGTGCAACATGAATGTATTAAATGCATAAATGCAGGAATATTATATATTTTGTGTTAGTGTTTACATATTCATATATTTACATTGTTTAGAAATCTTGCAATTTTTCAAACCAAACAGATGTACTTAATAAATATATAAAGCCAATACACATTTATTTATTTTATATAAGGACGGATGTGTGCATAGATGAACTGAGAAGAGCAATCCCATGTAAATATCAGTATCTTTCATGAATGCTAATTTGCAACACTTGTCCCTTTATAGCCAAGTTCCACTGTAAATCAGATTTTGTATGGATTTAATGTTAGACAGGATGTGATTCAGCAGGCAGAGTCACAGATGAGGCAAAAGAATATGCATGCTTTTAGGAGAAACAGTGTGTGCAGAACTTTTCCCTCCTCATCCTCTAAAGATGGTGCCTTTCCCAATAAGGGTTACAGTGGTGGAAGCAGCAACAACAACCCCACACCTGCTGCCGCCTTGTTACAGTGACGGCTCTAATAGAAAACGTGCTCTGTGTTAAGAACGTGTTCATCTCATCGGTAGGACCTCAGTGTGAGCCATCAGTGAGAGTCTTCAATGATTTAGATCAACAGCACTCTCCGTGCCTCTTAACAGGATCCGCAGGTGTGCTGGCAACATCGTTCATCACTGAAACATTATCAATTCTCCTCCAGTTTCCTACAGTGGCACTACAGGCGGCGGTCTTTCACTCTTTCTCTGCTGTGCTAACAATGTGTAATGTCTTTTTATCAATCATAGTCACTATCTGGAAAACTGTGCTTTCAGATAAGTAATTAATAATAGAGCTAATTATATAGTTTTTCCTCTTCACAGAACATTCCTATTTTGACAGACGATCCTATTTGAAATTTTGTCACGGGGCATATCCATCACAGAGAATTAGACATCAAACGGGGCTGGTTCCTGATCCATATTGTTCACCCCCGCACCCACCCACCCACCCTCTGAATGGCTGTCTCTTCAATACATGTTGAATGCAAATATCCAGAAGTTTGTGATTTGTGGGGGAGGGTTATCAGTACTCTTGCAGAACTAACAGGGGTGCAATTACCAACGGGCCCTGTTGTACGTCTTCCAAATCAGGACTTCCACCTGGCTGGCAGGTCCGACCGAAACCCAGCGGAGGAATCAGCCTCATGGTACCTCACATGCCCAAGGGGTTTTTACAGATTTCACCTGCTGTTATCATCAACAAAAGTTAATGATTCATGACACTAATAATTTCAGTGTCAAATTTGTTTTGGTGCTAAATTGGAGGAAATAGAATTTGGAACACTTTTTGTGTTGCTCCTAAGAATTTTAGGATAGTAATAATAATAATAATTTCCCTTAGGGGATAAATAAAGTTAATCCCATCTCAGTATCTCATCTGATTCTGAACATGTCAACAATTTAATATTTGGAGCTGAGATATAATCATAGAACCAATGTTACAATGTGATCCTGTTTTATTATTTTGTAGTATCACATGCATATTGATTACACAGCGCATGTTCAATTGTGGTGTTTTATCTTTCCGTATTAATCAGACTGGTAGTATTCCACAGAAACATGGTCCCTGTGGTTAATATCTGCTCTTAGATGTTCTGAAATGACCTTATCCTGTTTTTGAGAAACCGAGATACTCGAGCAGGAGTACTCTAACAGTATTTTCGAAACCATTACATGCAGTGTTGGGAGTAACTTGTTACAAAATGCTAATGCGTTACATTAATGGATTACTTTTTGCTGTAACGCACTAGTGTAAGGCATTACTAATCAATTTTCAGTAATATTTTACTCGGTACATATTCAATAGTGCTTGCGTTACTACACATTTTTCACCCATAATTTAATTCCTCAAGTGAAAAAAAAACCAAACAAACAAACAAACAAACAAAGACAGAGACAAAGAGACAAACGTATAAGATCACAGCATTGGAAACCTGACCGTTAGTAAAATAACCAACAGTTTACCTCAAAACAGTGCAACAAATCAGGTCACAGTGGAAAACACTACACAAACACTGCCACCGCAGATTAACATTAAAACCAGTCCTGGAACTCCATCATGGTGACCCTCTGCCATCAGTCATGTCTGCGTATCTTCATCCTCATCCTTGTCCTCTGCCGACAGTGACAGAATAACATGTTTACCTGTTGATCTTGTCTCCCATTGTTGACAGTAGATGGATACCAGTAAGACAAAGCCACATTTGTCCACAATGTTGGCATTTAACAGTGTTAAGTCTGCTATAAAACAAAGCGGCCTCATTTTCTATAAACACAGTGAGTTTGAAGTTGGGTAGAAGATACTGAAATGTCAGATAAAATGACCATGGTGCGTTGTAAACAGTCAAACAACAGTAATGAGTAACAGTCATAATAGGATTTATCATGTATAAGGATCCAGATTTCTGTCCAGGATGTGACCAAATCCCATAAATATGATTCTTGTGTCCATGTAAACAAAGTCAATTAGTGTCCCACTTCTTGTTCTGAGAACTGAGGCTTCTGGGAATGCTGCAGACCCTTGTTTAGAAACTCTAGGGTTGTGTTGTAATGTGGATGGACACCAATAAAGACATATACACCTGCAATCTCTACCTGATGGGGCTCAGTCAGTCACTGTGTGCATCCCTTTGGACCCTGTGTGGAAGAAAACAAGACTTCAGCCTTGACTACCAGCTGTTAACTAACACTGATGCTGAATCCCAGGTGATTCTGTTATTCTCTATGTTAGCAGCTATTGTGCTGTTAAATTCGGTTGTTTACCGTGATACTACCAATCACATTCACACCACGTGAACTTTTGTTCAAGTAGTTTGTGATCCTGGGTACTGTGTTACATTCAGAGATTATGTACTGTGGATGTAACCTCAGTCTAGAACAGATGATCAGAGTTTTGTTCTTCGTCCTATCTTTGAAATAAAATGCATAAACTGAAAGTAAAACACGTTTACACATAAGTCATTATAAACTGTAAATGAAAATGTTGAATTAAGTATATCTGCGGTTTTAGTAATGTAGGCAGGACTTTCCATTTGTATGATGTTTTTTGCCTTTCGGCATCTATGTTTGTTTTTGGGTTTTTTTGCCTTTCATGTATCTGTGCAACACACAAAACTTACATTTTTGTTGATAAGGTATAGTATGGATAGTGGTTTTCCCAAAATTTTTAGAGTATATATAGTTTAAAGCCATTGTTCATCGTTTTCATTTGGGATATATTTTACAAATTGGTACACTTCAGAAAGATAGTTGTCATGTAGCTCGTCCTGATACTTGGAGCTGAGTTGTGATTACAGAACTAATTTTACAATGTGCACCTATTTGATTTTGTAATATCACATGCATATTGATCACAGAGTGCATTTCCATTTGGGGTTAGTGGCAATAGCATGATTACGTGCTTGATTAAATCTGTGGCTGGTGCCCAGTTGCAGTACTGTGTAATGAAATCTGACATCCTGTGCTGTTCGGGGGAAGCAGGCAGACACTGCTGCCGCTGTAAAAAAGATGAATGTCCATAGTTCAGCGGGTAACATCTCCTCCCCTACTGTTTCTAAAGGGATGGTGGCAGAAATATGATACTTCAGTGACAGAGGTTAAGTGATTTTAGATCAACAAGCTGTAGATACTGCCTGCCTTTCCATATTATTCAGACTATTGTGACCGTAGTTTTTAGCTCGCTGTTGTTTCTAATATAATCAACAAACTTGTAAATATAGTTTGCATTATTTTTTACACAGAGATCCCAGAAAAAAAGGTGAGATGGTGATCCCACCTTTTTTCCACCACTGACCAATTTCCACAGCCAAGCCAAAGGGGTAACAGAGGTGAGACAGGCTGGACATCTACACAGTGGACCTGCGTTCTGGAATCAAAGGGGCGGTGACGCAGTGCAGCGTATAATGGGACATTGTGAGGGACCGATGGTCATAAAAGGAACACACAGGACTTAATCAAAATAGCGGCTTTTATTTAGCTCAAGATGATTCTTCACACAATAAATTGGCCCATAAAAGAGGTCAAACTATCAAAAAGTGTAACAGAAAAAAACAAATCTAACTCCCAACTTAACACAACATGAAACACAAGACAAAAGACCCCCCATACAACACACACAGGGGACATTTAAACTGGCTGATCAGACCATCTGGACACACAGGGGTAAACTATACTTAATTGACATGACACTACAATCAAATAAACTAGACAGGAAGTTAGGTTTTACAAAACAATTAAAGTGAAAATACTAAATGGAAATTGAAATGAATCAGCAAATCTAACATAAACTAATACATTTTAAAGTAACTTAAGCAAAGCTCCCCTCCTTGTAGTTGAGGCCAGGGAGGGGATCTGAGGCCACGGTCCTGGCTGACACCTTCAGAGTCATTGTGTGGGAGGGTCAGCCCTCACAGACGTATAACTTGCGTGTTGGAAATACCCCGAGCATAGAGGTATTGGCTCTCAAAACAACAAAACAACATCTTCTTAGCTTAGCTTTCACTGTTCCACGAATGTTAGCATGGATAGAGTCCTCCACCCGAAGCGACAACAGCTCGTGGATCTCGGCGTCCCCCCAGTTCGACGTCTTTCTGGTCGCGTTGATATGTTTGTTTACTGTACACGGCCCATGCTCATTTATAAATCCTCCCCCAGCGTAGTGTAGTTTTTGGCAGAATGTTAATGTAATGTACATTATTCAAAGTCATCTGTAGAACCATTCACTCGATACACAATGCCAAGTGGTTGTGATGACAGTATTACTAAACTTTTTCATGGAGTGCTTGGTACGGGGGAAGATACCAGGAATTGCTTTAATACAGGAAAAAGTCTGTAAAGAAGTGATAAGAATGTCCTCACAATAGCCAAAACCACAATCTCTTCTAACCTTAAGGGAGTCCTGATGTGAACTCTGATGTGAAGTCTGGCATTTTGTACATTTATCATCCATCCCAGCAACTTCTGATCTGGTGAGGAAAAGTAAAAAGCAGCAGATCCTTCACTGCCAAATTATGTTGAGATAAGACACTTGCCTGGACAAAAAAGTCGCACACATAATGTTTTGTTGCACCCCTTTTAGCTTTGATGACAGGACATATTGGCTATGCCGTAGTTATTTAGTGTCTCAATAAATACCAATACATTCATTTATGTCCATAGTTTCAATAATTTCTAAACAAGATTTTGCATTGACAGTGGGAGAGATGGACCACTGTGTGACAGTTTCTCCATCACATCCCATATATTCTCATTTGTTTCAGATCTGGACTCTATGGTGACCAATCCATGTGTGGAAATTATGTTGCATGTTCACGTCTTTCACAATTTGAGCCTGATGAATCCTGGCGTCATCATCTTGGAATACGCCTGTATTATCAGAGAAGCAAAAAAATCCATTGATGGAAAAACCTGGTCATGAAATCCTCGTCTACTCAGGTAGTCAGCTGATCTCGTTAGAGACCTGACTGAGTGAAGCAACCCCAGACCACAAGACTGGCCTCACAGGCTTATACGGTATCCATGATGGGCAATCGCTTAATCTGTCTCTCTTTTCACCCTGATGCAACCCATCACTCTGGATCTGGACTCATCCAAACCACATGACCTTCTTCCATTGCTTCACAGTCTTATCTTTATACTCCCTATCAAACTGATGGTTATTTGAGTTAACATCGGTTGAAGAACTCATTGCAGCTGAAACATATTAATCACTGCAGTCATTATCCAATCGTAGGTGTGCATGTTTGGGTTTTACCTGGGTTGTAGTTTCAGACTGTGTGCGTGGAAACTAAAACAGGACATGTTGGGTTTCCTACTACATTGCATCATGTTACATCATATTTGTCCAGCTGCAATACACCCCTTTTATGTTTAGATACTGAAAGGTGTGTTAAACTGACTATACTGTGTACAGCTTATACCAGGTGGACTGGTTGCCACTTAGTGTATATATTTAATTAATGTTTCTTAAATACCAGCAGAGGGTGGGTTACTTAGGAGTACTTGTTCTATCCCGGTTCAACGGTGCTGTGACCCTGACGGATAACACAGAGCTGCTCCATGTGAGTATCAGCAAAGCTATTCCTTATGGAAGCAATGTTCTATTCACTCTGCAGTCGTTTTCCTCTAGATTCCCCTTTCATCTACTCTTCACACATCCTCTGTCATCCCCATAATTTGTATTTGTCAGAATGAGCTGCTTGCTTTTGAAAGCCTGCTACTGTACGTCTCGCCTGCAAGACAATAAGAAACATCAGCAACTGTGTTTAGCAAGTAGAGCAGTTCTAAGAAAAGATCAATCCGACTTCATTTGCATATCTGTGTTTGGTAAGCTGCGGCTAAGTGCTAGAAGGTTACATCATCGTCGACGTTCGAAGAGTTCTGCTGCCCTGAAAAGTACAAGTGTGTAGATGTGGATTTATTCTTTTGTCCAGGAGACTTAAGAGAAGAGCGTTAAGGTAGAGAAAAATATGCATGTAAAGTTAGATAAAATCTGGTGTTTTCTATTACATGGCTACATTAAAATGCTTTCTTCTGATTTATCATGGCTCTCTGTGCCAAAGTGCTTCCTCAGTTTCTATGGAACAGACAGAATTAGGCCGTGGAAACACCCTTAGGAGTCCAATTAAAGGCTCTAATATTAGCAAGTAACAGTAAAAACAGTGGGGTTAATAGCTATTTAGTTATCCGGCTTAATTACCAGCCTGCAGCTTTGTGCTAGTCCTACAGTGCCCTGCTTTGCACGGCTTCATGCTCAAAGGCCCGTGGTCCTGCAAAGTGTGTTTCATGTTGGTAGGAGGTAAAAGCAGATGTGGTCGAGTTTCATTATATTAACTCTCCCAATGGTTCTCTTTATTCGGATAACATGAGACGCAACAAGGAAAAATAAATAAATAAATAAAAGAGAGAGAGAATGAGAGTGAGAAGAGAATGAGGAACACAGCCTACAGGAAAGATTGTTTTTAAGAGTGCCCATAAGCCGTCGCCCATTACTTAGTGAACTTTACTATGCCAAATGTTTGGGCTTTGACAGTTTTGCAGGCTGCATTAAAGGCTTAACTCGTCCTCCAGCAGTTTAGCAGATGCTGACAACAGAAAACAAAGTGGAGCAGCTGCCAATGCTTGTCTAAATCTGGTTACAGTGACTGACACTCTTGCTAAATCAGTACTTTACGTATATGATAAAACTGTTGGAAAGGCTCTTCTTGTGTGGTGGCCAATATGGGACGCTACAAAAACGAAAGTAAATCCATGAAATGGTGTATTCTTGTTTTCTTCCACTTCTTTCCTTTTTTTTTTTTTTTTTACTTATATCCGAACAAACATTAGTGAAAATAGGCACCCATTATCCCTAGCACCCAACAAAACAGTGAAATCTCTGAGTCAGAACAATCATGATGTTGAGTGTAATTGGAAGCTGTCATATTAGTGATCTGTGAATATTAGACCTGCTGTAACCTGCTCCCTCCTGAAATATCAACTAATTGCTAAGTAATTGAGAGACAGCCAGAGACTAATAATGTACTAATCACATGTTAGTTTGCAATCTGTTGGTTCTTGGCTTTGAAAACTAAGCATTAGGGAAAGGTCCAAGAGTTCATTAAGTCAAACCTGCACAGAAGGCGTCTTTCTCTACATAAGGTGCACATGCTCAGAGTGGCTGATGATGTGAAATACCAGATTTAGCCTTTGATTTGCGTCTGTACGTCACATTGCAGAGTTTTTCATATTTACCTCTGCAAATGAGGTGATGTGAGGACTCCGGTTTGTCTATTTGTCCACCTGTTCATCAGTCAGCGACTACTGCATTGACTTTAATGATGTTTTTTGGATAGGACATGGACAGGGGTTGAAAAACAAGCTAATACACACCTGCCGCCTTACACCAACTGATGACTTAAAGGTGTTATATGTTTTAGCTCTACTTTTAAATATTACAAAATAAGCTAAAATGATGAGATAAAGAGAGATGAAATTATAGAAAAGATAGCAATGTACTGTATTATAATGATATGAATGGAATTTAATCCTACTGATGGTCCAGCGGATTGATGTGACCACTAGACGGAGTAGTGAGTCACTCTGCCAGTCTCCCATGGTGAGGAAAACTATCACCACAGGGCCTTTGACCAAAGCATCAGAATGTGATGAGATGGTATGAAAACCACAAAGAAACTTTAAGAGTCAAGGAAAGAGACAAAGTGATAAAAGCTAGAATCACTGTTGTTATTCTCACCACAAGACACAACTGTAAATGAAAACAATGGCGTTTGATGCTAAAATGTGTGTTTCTTCTACACAGGTGAGTTTGATTACGAGGCTTATGAGTGTGTAAACTTATTATGTGATTGTTATTATGTAAGCTAAACTCAGACCTGACCTTGTTTGGTCGATTCCAAACAGATCTTTAGTGCAGCTACTGACAACACAAACCACACAGAAAACAGATTTGTGCTTTTAATGTGGTTATTTACTGTTTAAAAACAGAGCTAACAGAGCTATAATGTAAACTATTAGTTAATCCAGCATGTGAAGATTATAAGACATAGGTATGAGATTTTGTTTGAAGAAAACTTGATATGATATTATGTAATATGAGCTTTATAATGAGCTTTATACTTTACTGTGTGGATACATGTGGATACACAGCATTGATTTGATGGTGTTTTTTTAGTCCTAAGTATCTTCTGGTACATGACTTCCTTCGGCTGTTGAGAGTTTATAAGATTATTATTTCATATAACCATTATAGTCTTTACACACTGGAGGCACAACAAATAAATAACACAAAGGTGTCAAATACTCACCCGTGTGTCACGCCCACTCATGTTTCACTCCTTTTCACTCTCCACTCCACACACCTGTTCCTTACCTTTACAAACACCTGTCCCTTATTTCTGCCCTCTATATAAGTGTCACTCTCCCCTGCTCTCCTGTCGGTTCCTTCTCCATGTCTCCTGCTGAACTTCGTTACATACCTTTGGCCAGATCCCAGTCCACCAGGTGTCCCCTCCATTTGCTGATTATTTATTCCTTTTGTCCGCGTGCCTTCCCACCCCTCCTTGTTTGAAGAAGTAATCTCTGCTCATTAAAGAGTATTTCTGTTATCATTATTCGAGTCTGCTTATGGGTCCTTCTTCCGCGTAACACTGTGAATATTTCACATCAAAAACATTCATATCAGGGATGATGCAAATTTGTGTGACACCTGCTTTTACAAATTCGTTCTTTAGAAAAAAGTGTTGGATTAAATAGGATGTTGAGCTCTGTCTAAAATGCAGTGTGGAGTGTGTGCCTGCTGAGGCTGCTCCACATGTTGTCCCTCACTTCATATTCTTTACCATTTTGTCATCGTTTTTCATATCAAATTGGCTACAAATCACCATATTCAGTTACTGTGATGTGACGCCCATTATTTGTTCACGCATTTATTTGTCATGCAAAAACTAGAAGACTAGACTATGACTAGAAAAAAGCACTTTTATAACTAACACCTACATTACCATGGTAACAGTCAGTTCCACTAACAGTGGATGCAGCTGACAAAGAGGAGAAAAATGTGTCATAATTTGTGGTCTGTTTGTGGTTTAACATGTGGTAAAAGAAGCAGAGTAGCCTTGACTAAGGTTCACTCTCTCTGATTACTCTTCTAGTTTTTTGTGTTCATGCCACAAAGCTTTTCTTCCTCTTAAATCTGAAGGTGCTGCGATGTTTCAGAGCTGAAGGCTGTGTGGGCCACAGCAGCATCTTCAAACGGTGGATATTTTGCGACACGGTGCATCATTCCTTTAAAAGCGTCCAACGAGCTTTATTTTGGCTGTGAAAGGATAAGTCTTCTCAACAATGCCGAGGTACTCCGTGGGATTTAAATGATGCTCACCAGCTGCTGTGCAGTTCAGTGTGTGCCAGGAAAACATCCCAAACCATCACATGGCAGAATGTATTCATGTGGTTTGAGCCACATTATGAACCTACAATATGTACAGTTTTCCAGAGCCGGTTTTTACCACTGTCAGGACGGAGCTAATTTTACAGCTGCAGCATATCCACAACGGATCCATAGGTTTACAAGAAACGCCACTGTGCACACATCTGTTAGTGTTGGTGGTTATATTCTCAGCTTTTTTGTGCACAAACATAAATTTGTCCAGATGATGCAATAATACCCTGAAAGGAAATGGAAGAAGGACAGGTTGCATGTTTCTTTGCAGATTCTGAGAGACTGTTTATCTGCTTACCAGAAACCTGTCAAGGCAGTTAAACCCCAGTCTCATTTCTTCTAAGGTGTTATTTAATGTCTTAAATCAAATTCTTAATCCAAGTTATAAGCCTGGCATTGTGGCATCACTATCTATGTGTGAGAGATTTTTGTCCTGTTTTAAAGACAAAATCTCTGCGATCAGGGCTCCTTTCCCTCTTAGTAATGGTTCTGATCCTTCTACCCCTCCTGTGTGCTCAGCTGTTTTCCAACAGTTTCAGCCTGTGACGCTAGATGAGCTGTCGAAGGTGGTCAAACAGCTGAGACCATCTGAGTGTTCTCTTGACTGTCTTCCTCCTAGACTGCTGAAGGATGTCTCTGACTCTGCTGGGCCTTGGATCATTAATGCTTCCCTTTCTTCAGGTTGTGTTCCTTCTGCTTTTAAACAGGCCGTTATACAGCTTTTAATTAAAAAACAACCTGGATCCACATGTCCTGTCCAATTACAGGCCTATTTATAAACTCCCTTCGTTATCTAAGGTTTTAGAGAAAGGCGTCCATTTGCAGTTACAGTCTTATCTGGACCTAAATGGAATTTTAGAGAAATTTCAATCTGGTTTTAAAGTGCGTCACAGTACTGAAGCTGTTTTTTTAAAAGTTTTTAATGATCTGATTTCAACAGCGGACTCTGCTAATCCTGCTGCCCTATGGCTTTTAGACCTGTCAGCAGCCTTTGACACAGTCGACCGCCACCTTTTACTACCTCGATTGGAGTCGTGTGTCGGCCCTAGAGGATCAGCCCTACATTGCTTCCACTCCTACTTGTCTCAGAGGTCTTTCAGGGTTTAGCTAGGTCCCTATAACTCTGAAATGGCCCCTCTCATCTGTGGAGTGCTCCAAGGCTCCATTTTAGGTCCAATCCTTTTTATTTTATAAATGCTGCCACTAGGGTACATCCTGAGGAGTCACAACATTTCATTTCACTGTTTTGCTGATGACCTCCAAATGTATCTCCCCCTTAGGGTCTGATCCCGGTTGTATTCAGAATTTAATCAACTGTCTGCATGCCATTAAAACCTGGATGGGCTTAATTTTTTTTTTAAGTTTTAACGATAACAAAACAGAGATTGTTTTATTTGGCCATCCTTTTAATTTAGCTGCTGACAGTGCTGTGGGCTCCCTGGATTCTTTTACCTGCACTTGTGTAAGGAACCTTGGTGTCTTCTTTGACAGTAATTTTAAATTTGACAAACAGATGTCTTCTGTTGTCAAGACAAGTTTCTTTCAGTTGCGTCTCTTGGTGGAGGTGAAGCCATACATCCCTGTAAGCCAGTTTGAGCATGTGGTCCATTTCTTTATTTCTTCTCTACTGGATTACTGTAATTCATTATATTATGGGATGGACCAGTCCTCTGTCCACTGGCTGCAGATGGTCCAGAATGCAGCGGCCCGTTTTCTGTCTGGAACCAGGAGACAGGACCACATCACTCACGTACTGGCTACGCTCCACTGGCTTCCTGTCACTTACAGGATCCAGTTTAAGATTTTATTGTATGTTTTTAAGTGTCTGAGTGGTTTGGCACCCACTTACCTTTCACAGCTTTTAACTGTGCATGTGCTGGTCAGAGAAACACGATCCTCAAATCGCCTGTTTTTAGACGTACCAAGAACCTGACTGAAGACATAAGGCGACAGAGCCTTTTCTGAAGCAGGTCCAAGACTCTGGAATGCTCTGTCCCAACATGTCACATGTGCACAGTCCACTGAGCACTTTAAATCTCTTTTAAAGATGCACCTAGCTGAACTGGCTTTAAATACAAGTATGTTACTTTTATTTGTTTTATCTTCTGATTGTGTTTTTGATGCTGTTTATCTTATCACTGTGTATCTGGGTTTTTTTAATCAATTTTAGTATACCTTGTATTTATTCTTATTTTACTAGTTTCTAATATATCTTGCATTTGAATCTGCAGATTTGTACAGCACTCTGGGCACTTTGCATTATTTTAAATGTACTACATAAATAAACTCAACCTTGACCTTGAATAAAAAAATGTATAAAAATGCAGCTATTTGTGAGATCCTGAAGCCTCATAATCTAGTTATAATTGCCTCATATCTAAGACCAAGGTGAAGCCAGGGAGATTGACATAAGAAATTATGAAAAAAAAAAAGAAAAAAGTTCTGCTCTTGGAGACATTTCAGTCCATAAGATAAGAAAAGTATACAAACATATATTTAACAGAGAAAAATGACAGTGGCAAATCAACGACTAAACAAAGACATAAAAAACTGTGTTCAGTCACATAATAACACAACATTATCTTGTACAATTAGTCGTGCAAAATTAACATTCTGCAAAAGTCTGCGAAAAAATACTACAAAATTACCCCTTGAACCCTCCATGTTTACCTTTTAGGGATTGCTCAACTACTTCACCTACTGTCCAATGCTTGAACAAACATAGAATAACAATGTCAACAATAAATAACTGTATTTTATACATCTTTGACCATTTTTTAAACCTGATTACAGATCATTCACAGTTTTTTTTTCCAATGTTAAGTTAATGTCTGAAAATGAGATGTCCCTGTTTGTTCCGTTACACAATATTTGTCTTCGCTTAAATCCCAATGCTTATTTTGCATTTCTTGGAATATTTATGAATCTCAATTTTTGCATGAAATGTCATATTCTATGGGACTTATTGCAGATTTCTCTAAGAGATTTATCTGATAGCTGATAAGGTCGGCACAAATCAACCTGATGAATAAATGAGAATCTTGTTTCAACCTTGTCCTTAATCAATTATTAATTAGAAAAACATTTCAAACAAAAGGAATACTAGGAGATGCATCTCTTAACAATGTTTCTTATCATTGACATAGTTGTCAGTTTCAAAGTCTGTCAGTTTGATGTTTGAGATTCATCCCATGAGCTGAATATTAACCTGATTTAACCTTTTCTCTTATTACTTA
>JAPQRQ010000005.1:5580867-5597119 GCA_037367365.1 Apogon talboti | reverse complement strand
TGTGTGTGTGTGTGTGTGTGTGTGTGTGTGTGTGTGTGTGTGTGTGTGTGTGTGTGTGTGTGTGTGTTGGGGGGGGTGATGAAAGAAGATGAAAGGAAGGGGGTAAATGAGGTAAAGAAGCACAGACGGGAGGGGAAAAAGAAAGGACGTATTGCAGACAACGATCAATAAGTATCTATAAACACATGGAGGAGTAGTGAGAGAAAGAAAGAATATTTATAATGCCTTTCTGTTTGCTTATCATCAGGTGTCTGGGCTAAGGGAGAAATAATGAAATGATGGGAAGCACGTTTCAGGTTAAAGTTAGGACAGACATATGGGAAACTTATCCCAACTCCCAGATGGAGAAAATGTCTGCCCCTTACACCTGCTCTGCCAAGATACTAAAGTATGGAGGAAAAGAAGAGGAGAGGAGAGACGAGGGGAGGAGAGACAAGGATAAACAAACAGAAGAGGAAAGAGGAGAGATGAGGAAGAAGGAGAGGTGATGAGGAAGAAGGGAAGGACAGGAGGAATGAGGGAAGGAAGGGAGAGGAGAAATTACCATTTTTTATTGCAATAAATCATCCAATTAATTCTTGTTTAGCTAAGACTCTTCTCATCATCAAATATTTGGCCGAATAATCAGGTTTTTCTCCAATTTTTTTTTCAACTTAAAAGGTTAAGTCAGATGTGACACAATAATTACAATCAGAATAGTTAATTAATCCCCGAGGAAATAATTGAAAGGGAAGGAGATGAGAAGAAATGAGGAGGAAAAATTAAAAGTGTCAATCCTCTAAAAGCCATCTCAAATCTAGTATCAAGAACTTTTTGATGGACTAGGATTTTCTATGGAAAATCCATAGGTTACAGGAATAGTACAGAACGATACAATGCTAAAGTGTATACAAACAACACATAAAACTGACCAACTGTCAAGTGTTAAACACAAGGGATACCCAAGGGTTCCACAGTGCTTACTCCACAAGAGAATCCAAAAAGAACATTGCAACGGCATCTGCACAGAATCAGTTTGAACTAAAGGAAAGCTTAACAAAGCTTATTCAGCGGGTTCCCTTTCCTCATGATAGCTTACACTGGCTCGACAGTGCTGTGGCATAAACATGATGAGCACTATGGGAAACAAGGGGAGCTTACATAAAAAGATCAAGTCAGCTCATTTTGTCAACTCTACAAAGACATGACATCAGCACTCACACCCGTCCCCAAACTATCTGAAGCCTTACACCGTACCTCTGCAATGTTCTGTTTTATGGCTTGTCAAAGAACAGCGCTGAGTAAAGGAAGTGGCTGTTGCCAGACTATTCACTGTAAATTTTACTCAAACAGTTTCATATGATATTCATTAGTGCATTTCATCTAAAGACATGTTCAGGCCAAATGTGTAGAGAATTTCATGAGTGGATAGTGTCAATCAAAATCAATGCACTGACATAAAAATATACAAATTTGCCTTGGATTGTGCAAGTACATATGAAAAAGCTGTTAAGTATTGGTATTATAATAAACCCAACAGCCACCTTTACTCATGGTAATGTCATTGCATACCTTACATAAGTTGAACAAAACACATGTGAGACTACTTGTAAATATAATGGGACAAAATACAGAACTACTCTATGTAACGGACTGTGCAGAAGATTTTAGCTGATATCCATGACGTTTGCATCTACAGTCTTCTCTACCTCCCAACATTCCCTTCAGCATTCTGGATTACTATCACTGTTAATGGTCACCTGGAAGTCTATGATTAAACTTCTGTGACAGATAAAAAAAAGGAGAAGGACTTGATAAAATGAGTGAAACTGAAAGAGAACCTGGTAAGTCTTAAAAATGTGCATATGTTGTGTGCTTCCAGCTAATGGTTATACTTAACCATCAACCATGAAAGCAACTGTGTTTGTTACTGTAGCGTCCATGGGTTGCATTTTACAAAATATTCAAATACTCCAATGGCTGTCCACCCGTTGGTACAGCAATAATGACTTCACATTAGGTCTGAACACAGCTAGACACAAGGCTAACACTGAATCATTAGAGTTATTTTTTAAGTTGCCTGGTTGCGAGTCAGAAAAGCTACTTGCCTACAGCCAGTTTTTAAAGCAAAGATCAAAGTTAATTGTCTTGTTTGGGAGGGATTACTGGCTGCAATGCAAGCGAAAGAATGTAGAAGGTGAGGCTCTATAATGGCATCCAAACTTAAGTAAACTGTGCAATATGTAATTGGAGTTTGACCTACATCTTCTCATTGCGCCCAGCTTAAGTCTTTTTCCTCCATACCTCCAAGACTCCATTTTAGTTTTCAAACTGGGAGGGGAAAAGAGTATTTTTCCTTTATAATTAAAATTGGTGGAACACTATTAGTCGATTCTGCACCAATACCTTTCCAGTCCCTAAATCCCGTGCTTTCCACTGAATAAATGTATTCCCCATCAGTGGTCAATGACCCGAATGCCAGTAGCTTTATAAAGATAGGTAGGCTCTGACGGCTACTACTGAAGTCACAGAACATCTGGAGAAGAGTGACGGACCTGGCTCAGCAGTGACGGGAGCCTGCCCTCCGCCACCTGGCCTAACAGGCACAAGGCCAGTGCACTGCGTATCAGCCGGGTTCACACGAGGCAATGACACAAAATATCTATCAAATGGACAGGCCATCTACACATCAAATGACCACCACCAGAACTTATTTACACTATAAACAATTTGTGCTAATTTTATCTGTGCTTGTTGTGAGAGACAAAAGACTTATTATTAATGCAGTCATGCGTGGAACTTTACAAAGGATCATTATAAAACTTCCTTGCATTACTTCCGGATCTCTGGAGCACTAAAGATTGGAGGTGGTGGATAGAAAGGGCTCAGACTCCTGTGATTTTTATTTACACTGCTAATTTTTAAGGGTGGCTATTTGGTAGTGTTGCTCTCAACTTTCATGTAGCTTAAAATTTTAACACACAAGCCCATTAGCTGTAACTAAAAACTGATCGATCATTTATGCCTTTACAGTAAGTGTCGGTTTAATGTATAAAATATGCATCCAATTCAACGGGTAGGCAACACAACACTTATTCAAATACCAGGACAACATAAACATACACATAGAACAGTCAACTCTAACTTTTTACATCGCCAATTACTTATTGCAGTTAAGAGTAGAACAGTTGCAAACAGCATTATATTTTGTTTGTTGTTTTTGTTATAAGTTTCAACTTAGTTTTAAGTCTTTACATTGGATTCACAAGTATAGTTTAGATTTTATATTCGGAAAAGTCTTTTTACAAAAGGACAGAGATGCTTGATATGTATGTAAACTCACAATATAGTTTCAGTTATTTATTTCAGTTTGTTTTTTCACTCCTACTTTTGGTTTCTCCATTAGTTTTCATTAATGCTAATAACCTTGGCACGTGCACTTAATGACAAATACTGATGAATCAACCCTTTACTTACCTCAAACTGCGCAGATGAGTCTAGCTCAGCTCTCTTACCCTCCGGCTCGCCAGCAAAAGGGCTGCGGAGGGTTTGTAGGAAGAGTGCTGCTTTCCTCTTCCTCTCTGCCTGTAACTGTTTCTCTTTGGACTCCTTAGATGCCTGAGCCAGCTTCTCCCTGGCTGCAGCTGCCAGTCGATCCTCCAGTTTCTGCTTGGCTGTGGACGGGGACATGAGTGGGTAAAACAGAAGGGAAAATGGTTAGATAAGGAATGGATTTTGAAGCCTAAAAGATATAGTATATACCGCTCACCCAATACAAATGGGATTGAGGGAATGACAAAAAAAAACTGAGAAAATAAGTTGATTTAACAAGATCAAGATTTATGCAGGTAACGTATAGGGGGGTGGGGGAGAGGATGAGCTGGATATCTGAGTAACAACGGGGAGTACGATCATGTCTGAGAAGATAAGGAGAGGAAATGATAGAAAAAGGTAGGAAATACAAAGGTATGGAAAGAAACTAGACGAACCACAGAGAAGAACTTGATGAGTGAGACAGAAAAAAAACAGACAAAACTCTAAAGGATGAAGTGGATGCATGAGGGAAAACGTGCTGTTTAAGTTATGCAACCTCTGTGGCTACTGTTATCTCCTCAGTGTTAAAAATAGGCTGGCTGCCAAGACAAATCATATTTGAGTGTAGTGTGAACAAGTGGAACAGATTCCCATCTGTACTGTGCTGACGGTGCACAGTCCTGGACAGTGGGATTTGGGGTACATGTAGATGTGTTCAGAGCACTGCAACCAGAGGATAAGGTGAAACATAAAACAATATCTGGCATTTTTAATTAAGATGTTGAGGAGTAAGCAAATATACAGGGCCTGGACTAAAATTAAAAAGTCACAATATTTTGTTGGACTGCATTTTCTTTAATTACAGTACACATTTGCACCATTTATGCTAAACAATACTTACACCATATCGCAATAAATGTCACAACTTTTTTTTTCTGTCTCGAGTTGTATTAATATTTTGCCCAGATCTTGTACTGATCCTAGGGGTGTTGGTTGTGTTACATTTTCTCCATCATAACCCAAATATTCTCAATGGGGTTCAGGTCTAGACTCTGCAGTGCGCAGCCCATGTGTCAAAATAATGTCTCATGCTCCCTAAACCACTCTTTCCCAATTTGATGCCAATGAAGCCTAACATCATCATTAGCTTGGATGTCTGTGTCATCAGAGCAGAAATAAAATCTTCTGATGTTAAAACCTGGTCATTCAGTATATTCAGATTCTGCTGACCTCATTTTATGGACACATAAAATTATTGAACCTAGACCTGAGCTGAACCAACCCCAGATCATAACACTGTCCCCACAGGCTTGTACTGTAGGCGCTATGCATGATGGGTAATCACTTCCTCCACCTCTGTTCTCACCCTGATATCACTCTGGAACACGGCCAATCTGGACTCATCAGATCACATGACCTTTATGTATTGAAACCCAGTCCAATCTTTATGCTCTCTATCACAAACTATTTGCTTGGTTATAGGTGGGGACGTTTTTGTGGCTGAGTAACATGTAATCAAAAGGTATACTGTATGAACAGTATCCATAAAATGTGGAAACATACAAAAATACAAGTATTTGACGAGACCAAATGACCTTTTCCCATTGCTCCAAACTGAAAAACTACTCATTGCATCAGTTAGGGCTAAATAACATTACAACATCTGAATCACTGTAGTAATCATCCAATAGAAGGTTCCATTTATAAAGTTAAATTCTGATGGGGAGTTTTGTTTTACTTACAGCCACTTATTATATATTTAAATATGAGTAAAATGTAAAAAAAAACCCAAAAAAACCCTCACTCAAAGCTACTTAGCTTTATTGCTTACTCTCAGATTAACATCATCACTCTTAAAATGTCCAAAAAACAAAAAAAAAAAAAAATCATATACTTTATAATTGGTTTAGTTTTGTTCCTGTTTTGAGAAAAACTCGGAAAATTTAGACCATTATTTTAAGATAGTGACAATTTTAACCCCCACTGGATGCTGACTGTTATTTGAACAAAAGAAATAAAGGGAAATCTTATCCAGCCTTAAAATGAAATGTCAGCATTAAAAAAAATGCAGGTTATTAAACACCATCTCTTCACTGCTTAAATATATATGCAGCATTTTTTGCCACACAATAAAACATGCAGATCCACTGGGAAATGGCTGCAGCCTAAACCACTCATGTACTTATCACTGGAAACTACATTGGGTGTGTGTGGCTGTTTTCCAGCCCATCAATACAGATTAGTGTTCAACTGTCTGCCACTGATTCTCCTGCTATCTGATCAAGTTAGGCCCCGCTGACTGACAGCCACTTTACCGCACAGCAAAGCCAATTCAGTCAGCTATTTATTAGCCTTTTCCAGCCTCTTTCTCTGGCCGTCTGTCAACTCCAAGAAAGACCATTAGCTCTGACTGTTGTGCTGAACCTAAACAGGATCTGTCACCACCCATGATGGTGAGATGTAACACATTTATCTTTACCTGTCTGTCTGTCCATCTTCCCAGCCACTTGCTTGAACTAAGAAGATTACTAAACTTTTGTTCTATTGTACTTAACCTCATGAAATGCTTAAAATCAGTTGTTAGAGACCTACACTGTCTTTATGACACTTGACTGAACAACTGACAGGTGGATTGGCACTTCAACCATGTATCTGTGATAGGCAGCCTAAGCCTCATTAGAGCTCTTTAAGTTTGACACTGTGACGTGAAGGACATAGTGAACATCTTGACTCAGCTCTGAAACTTAATTTATACCTAAGAGAGGAGAGCATACACAACAGAGAGATGAAATGAAAAGGAACTAAAGCACAATTTGAAGACAAGCAGAGAACGTCGGGAGTGAATAAAAAGCAACATACACAGCAAGGAATGGACACATAAACACACAGAGGGCTGGACAGCATGCAGAGTAGGAAAACAGACAATAAATCAACAGTCCAACAGACAGGCAAAAAAAGAGAACGGACGCCAGACGGTAATGCTTCACAATACTAATCTTAGATAATACCACTATTATATTCACTACACATGAACATAGATACAACCTGATGTCTAGATAATTTCAAACACGTTTTACAGCATTAAATCTCTATAAAGCAACAGTGGGAAAAAAAATGAACTAAAATACATTTTGCATTTTTCTTGCTAGTGTGAAGTCCTTATAAATAATATTTTACTCATGTATGAATTCTCATCTAATTCAATCATCCAAATAACTGTTTTGTATGGGATGCAAAACAAAATTTGCATGGCTGTTTGCCGAAAAGAAAAGAAAACCCACAAAGGGCAGATTTTATATAAATAACTTAAAATACACAAAGGCATTAGTGATACTACAGGTACGAATAGAAAGGTAAGCATATCGACTCGTTGTTGCACCTTGCCAAACCTCAGATGAATGAATAGGTATAATAGCTGTTGATACTTACATAGTTAAATCTAGATGACTGAATATGAAACTTAATGAAATATGAAATTAACCAGTCAATTAATAGGGAAGTGACCATCAGACTAACAGCATTTTTTATTAGGTCTCTATTGTATTTGTAAAGATTGTTTAGTGGTATCCTATTATTATTATTATTATTATTATGTGTGCATGTGTATGTGTATGTGTGTGTGCGTGTGTCTCGGGCATCACACAAAATCCAGAAAGAGCTGACTGTTGCAGTTTGGCATACCGATGTATTTTTGAGTCAAGGAAGAGACCAGCAAAAACAGCAAGTTGATAGGACCAACAGTTTGGGAGATATTAGTAATTTTGGAATACAATAGCCTTACAATGACGTCCCAGAATCGTCACTGAAGTGAGTTACCTAGCAACAGATAAACAATAGGGCCACGAAGCCATGGTGTCAAATTTCATGTGCAGAAACAGACATGCCAGCTGAGAGGTTATTCAACTGAACATGCCAGTGGGATTTACCAAGAAAGTAAAGGAATGAACTGTATCAGAGGATCTAGAACCCGTGGTTTCCACCGGGCCAACATGCTACTTTCTAGTTTCAAAGCCTAACCTATAACTATTGGCCACCATCAGTGCCAACGTCTGCTGATAATGATAGTTTGTGTAACACCCATCTGCATCCTGTTTTTGTCATCTCTAGATTCAATTAGCTGTTTTTATGTATTATTGTGCATAATATTTTAGATCAGCTTGCATAACTGCAGTGAAGTGATAATGTAATAATTGTGACGGACAAGCCCAGAAGATTTCAGCTCATGAGGTGTAAATTGTGCTAGAAAATAAATTGCTTTGTTTTCCAGTTTCTTTAATATTCAGATCCAAAGTTATTGATTAATTACTTTAATTTTGATGCTCTGTCATCTGAATTAATATTGGAGGTGAAG
Organism: Apogon talboti; assembly: GCA_037367365.1. NCBI lineage: Eukaryota > Metazoa > Chordata > Actinopteri > Kurtiformes > Apogonidae > Apogon > Apogon talboti. The sequence goes on along the minus strand of JAPQRQ010000005.1, from coordinate 5,589,255 downwards.
AATATGCCTTAAAGCTGTTGCTCTTTTGTGTTTGTGCAAAGATGCTGATGCACTTCTTGAGAGTACAGCAGACTGAAGGATAGCCAGTGAGCATGATTCTGTAAATATAACTGAACAGCAAAGACAGAAAAACAGTGAGAGATGAGAGACAGCACCTCCATTAGACCCACGGGAGAGATATATGACTGCCATTTACTGTACTATAGTGCTTGTTTCTTACCATCGGATACACCCTGTTTAGAGAATACATAATTCAGACTCAATAGATTTATTCATCCTCTGCTTCCCCTGTTGTTTTCCTCACTATTTCAACCCTCCCAGAATGTGTAACAGCTTGGCAGAAGACGTGACAGAAATGTCTTGTAAGCACCTCTACTGGTATGCTGAGGCAAACATTCAATTTTAGCATACCTACATCAAGTGACCGTGTGTATGAGGTGAAAGAAAAACAAAACAATAGGCAGTATGGACAGAGGGACAGAAATGGGATCTGCTGCTATCGCGATTGGACTCGGGGTTTGGTAAAATTCAGTCAGTCACACACACAGAATGAGACTAGACATGGTCTGAATGCTCAAAGTGAAAGACAAAAAAGGAGACAAGAATGCAAACACAGCCAGATTGATTTATTTAATGACTTTATATATGATGCTTTTAAGTTGAAGGTAATTAAATATTACTCAAAAAATCTAGATTTGTATTCTCTTCGTGCTTTACTATCACAGTACTTTTCCTCCGATTAGATTTTAGTGAGATTGAACACAATATAATGCGATTCATAATATTTTTGTTAGGGAGAAACTAACATTTATTCGTAGACTGTAACGAATTTGAAAACCACTACAAACCTTCAACTGAATATGTATCTTCATTAAGATGAGACTTTATGTAAACAAACAGATTAAATGAACTCATGAATTCCCCTCAGCTGTTAAACTACTCATGGATTCTATCCATAATGTTTTATGGTGTTTTCATGTGTCTTTAGCCTTACACTTTTGAACTTTCTTTCATATTTACAACGTAAATATATATACAAATGCTATCTTGTTATATCACATGTACACTTGTGCCTGATATAAACTTAAAAGACAATAGAATCAGTATTTTTCCCCCCCTCAGAGCATTACCTCAATTTAGTAAAGGTCTCTCAGTTAGCAGAGAGCAAGATTAAACAAAACCAAAGGGATATTTCTTTGAAACACTGTTACCTTGTTTTGCCTCCAGCTCCTCCAGGCTGAGCGAGGGTTTCTTCTCTTCTGGTGCACTGACCAGAAGAGGATCCTTGTCAATTATCTCTGCTCCTCCTATCATGGCCTCCAGCCCCTCCTCCTCTAGCAACTTTGAAAAAAATAAATAGATAAGAGAGATTATTTTTAATTTGTTTATACAAAGAATTTAAAAGGTAGTAACGATTAGGGATGGGTACCGAACCCCGGTACCAAACAGGCCCCAGGGCCAAATTATTCCAGACTGGAGTCTTGATAAGCTCAGATGTTGTATGTTTCCTACCAGTACAAGAGATCAAAAAGAGAAAAATAAGTCTCATATGTACTTCTTGGTAATTCTTCTCAGTATATGATGAGAGACGAAATGTTTTCAAAAGAGCTAAACCAGTCCAGTTCAACCAAGAAGAAGTACCAAGAGGGACGATGACCTGGGCAAATGAGAACCTACACAGACAAGTCTCATATGTATTTAAGGAACTTAAAAGTTGTTTGGCTAATTTTTCTCAACAAGTCTGTTTGTAGGACGTTTGTCTGCAATGCCTTTTTGTGATTTTCAGACGTGGGAAGGGGTCTCTGGGGGACAGGTCAGCTCTGTCTCAAACTAAAGCTCTGAGCAGCTCAAACACACAGACATCCTAAAGACAGCAGCTGGTGTTCACAGATAACTAAAAAAGCAGTCACTTCACTCGAGGACATGGAAAAACAAGTCTTTACCTATTCGAGCGGAAACATGAGCGATCTGTCACAAAACCTAGTAAAAGTTCATCACGTGCAAGTGGAGATTTGAACAGGTGGATGTATAGCTCATAGATCAAATGCAAACACAAGTTAATGGGCAAACGTGACCTGTAGCCACTGACTGTTTTGCTATGGGTCGGTTCCTAAATTTGATGTGACATGGTCAGAGCTTAATCTCATCTGTCCTTCACAGATTAAGACCAGGAGGATTTAGAGATCTGGAAGCTGAAGAAAAACCACCACGCTGTCAAAAATACTGACAGTCCTGCATTCAGTTTTATACTTACAAACAATGAGTGGAAGACTATTTTCTGCAGCTGTTTAATAATCATTTATGAAGTTTGTTCCATACTACAATCATAGCAAAAATCTGTGATGGGGATGACTTTAGAACAGTGTTTTTGCACTTTTCTGATAAAGAATATTAATTATATAAGCCTATGTGACAAATGAGAAAATAACATAATTTTGCTCAGATTTTATGCTGTAACTCTAACCCGAAAAGTATGATAAGAATATAGTTAAAATACCTGATCAATAAGCAGTACCCATAATAGCAGTATCACTACCCATCCCTAGTAGCAATACATTATCAAGATTCAATCACTCATCCATCAACTAAATAACAAAACAAAATCTATTCATAGGAAGCAGTTTAACCAAACCTTGTCCTCATCTGAGTCATCATCCAATCGAACTCGGTTCTTCTCTAGTGGAAGCATGTCATTTTCCTTCGCTTTTATGGCAAAACAGATCGGGGCAAAGGAGGCTGAAGGTACAGACAATAAAGATGTATCTTAGCAACAAGTAAATGTACAGTAATTGGTTTGCTTGATTATGTTCATGCTTTAGAAAATGAAAAAAAAAGCTCTTAAAAAGTACTTCTTAAAAGTTCTTAAAAAAACATCAATGAGAGAACATATGAAATAATAAGAAAAGCAGAGTAACTATAAAACAGAGCCATATAAAACAAGAAATGCATAAATACACAGGGCTGTAACATATAAAGTCGACATTAACAGTCCAGTAGACGGGCAGAAAAAGAGCTGGCCATTAAGTAACACTCAGGACAGAGAGAAGTTGCATGATGTCATGCCAATTTCTATTTTATTTTAATACATTTCTGCAATCAAATGTGTCTAGAGGAGATGAAAGAGAAGACGGAAGTATTACATTCCCTAAAGGAATAACCTCATTAAAAGGGCCGTGGTCCTTCTGTGGAATCCTGGATAGTTTACTTGTGCACTCGTCCAACTAGTTATTAGTTTCTGTGGCCTCTTCAATGACCTGCCGCCTCCATTATCAATATGTGACTAAATTTGCATATATGTGCATGCTTATGTATCCCGCTAGCATTCTAGTAAGGAGGCTCTTTCATCTCTGCAAAGACATTTCCAGTCCAATACAACCAAAGCAAATTGCAAGCATAAATACTAACAGAGTCGCAGATGACGCTGTGAATACACACCAACCTACGACACGCAGATACACACTAGAGGAAAATTACGTGTGCACGCTCTCATATGGAAACATATTTACCCAAAGGATTTGTATCTAATTTACAAAGTGTGTTAACTAAAAACGTAGCTCTGTGTACTTTCTGCGTGTTAGAGCCCACCTTTCGTCAGCTTGGAATCCTTGACTGACTTGTCTGATCGAAGCTCATCATTGTCATCATCATCGTCATCATCATCATTATTTCCTGCCCCAGTCTAAAGGAAGAGAGAAATAAGAAAACACTGTAAAATTATTTCAATCAATCCCCTCCTTGCCTTGTTTACACAAAACACAACTTTTGTAGAGTATCTCCATACTACATTCAACTCATTTCAATTTCTCTACAACATTTGCTCCTATTGGTAAACAAGTGGACTTCTGTGAAATGAGAAAGATGGTGTTGAAAATGAGATTCAATGAAAACCTGCTCAACTTCATATTTGTATGATCTACTGATGCATTACAAGCACATAACCAAAATGAGTTGGTGGTAGGAAAATTTTAAAAAAAGAAACCACACTGAGGAAACAACTGTCAGTTTAGGGGAAAAAAAACACATAGCACAAAACACAGAATACTTATTTGTATCATACACCACATTCAATGTATCTCTACTAAGAGGGTCCAAAAGGATAAGTCACTCCTATTAATTTAATATCAAACAATTGTATTTCACTACAGTAATAATTACTGTGAGCTCATAGCCACTGTTAAGACTATACTTATTATGTTTTAGAATACTGAGCATATGTACAGGATACAACAATGGTAAGAAGTATATGAGACAAATTAACTGATGAGCAGTTCAGAAATCCTGAGTAATCCAAGCAGAGTACAATTTTTTTTTTATTTTCTGAAATCACTTTCATTACTCTGGTGCTTAATCAGCATCTTCTTTAATTTTGTCTTTTCAACCATGATTGCTGTGCACTGCAATAATTGTTTCTGTACTCCCACTTAATGCCTCACCACATTTCTGAAAAGGATTTGATCTTTTCACCATTATTTTTTCTTGCCCTTACCTCAAATCCCCTTGGCTTTTGTCTGCTAATCACTTATCTGGAAGTGTAATTAGTTGCTTAAAAAAACTTCAGATAAATTAATTGGCTTTCTAATATGCCACTATATGGTATGTTAGTACTCGCATCAATGCACTATCCACACAAGGCTTTATAGCAGGCTTGTGTGCATGTTCGAGATAACGGAAACCCTCAGTATACTACCTGTGAACAAAGAGCTTTGGGATCCAATCCAAAATAGAAACTACGATGGGATGAGGAGGCACAAGTAGCAATGAGTGCAATGCCACCAGAGAATACCAATCCTCATGGGGTGCATTTTACCATGTTTGAATGATGCTTCAAAGCCAACTTCCTGTCATTCAGTTGTAATTGAACAGTGTTTTCAACAGTCAAAGGACTTTGCAGAGGCACCAGAGAATCCAACTCTTTACAAAAAACAAAAATTTAAATCAAAGCTGAGAGGATCAGAAGCTTAAGGAATCTCCCTCAAAGCCAAAATGTGAAGGTGAAGGATTCACACATGTTCCCAAAAATACAGAGCCACTACACAGTTCAGAAGGTAATTGCCCTTAAAGGGAATTATTGTTTGTGATGGAGCTGCAAAATCTGTGTTGGATAGAGGTTCAACTTAGGCTAATGCTAAAATGAAAAAATGCTTGCTGGCGATAAGTTGTTAGCTCAGCTTAACAATAAGTGCAACCCACAATCAGCATAACACCCTAAACCTTTTGTTTATACAAATTACATTCAATTCACTGCTAAAATAGGCCAAAGCCAAACATAGCATCTTGTGCTTTATGTGTTAAACTGACTTCAATAGACTCAATCAGGGATAATCTGACAGCAGAGGAGATGTAGATGTGCTGTTTACAGTGCTGTGCCCAAATCTAACAGTGACTGGAAGACGTCATTTGAATAATGGCTTTAAAATGAACATGTCAATGTAGGTTCATGTTATACTGTTCTCATTTTTTCCTTCATAAAAGTTATTTATTTCTAATGGCTGAAGTTTTTCCTTCACAGCGTGAGCTGTTGTCAGCCGCTGAACTGTTGAGCAAAATTGTTTGCAATTGCTGAAATGATGTGAGAATTTCCCAGTTGTGGAGCAGGGCTTTAAGACTCAGTGTGCAACATTTAAGAGGATCTAATTACAGAATGCTACTTAGTACATATAATTATGTTTTCATTAGTGTTTAATCATATGAAAATAAAGACAGCAGCATTTTTCACCTTAGAATCAGCTGTTTATATCTACAGACGGCATGGATTCTGCTGCGTTCACCACCATGTTTCCACAGAAGCTCAGAACAGACTTATTCTACCCTTTTTTGGTAGCATCCCATGTTTAAGTATATTACTGTAACCTATGAATGTATGTTGACATGTGGACAACACTCAATATCCCCTCAATTAAAAAGTCCAGAATGGGTAACAACGTTTTCACCGTCCTCAAGAGTGAGGAAGGTATTCAGTTTGTTGGTATCAGCAACTTCACCACAACATATCACTAAATGCTACACACTTTAGTGGTATGTATATATATATATATATATATATATATATATAAGTGATAAATGTTTGTGATTATTTGGGTTTAAATCAATCATCACATTACATATTAAATACAGTTTGTCAGCTCTGATATCTAACACTCTGTACACACAATGATATACTTAAAAATGGGAATTGTTACATCTTTATATGTACAAATGAGATTTTTTCACTCTTAAACTGCAAAAGCAGCACTTTTAAACATTGCATTGATATTTTCAGCCAACACCTACAACCCCCCCCCCCCACACACACACACACACACAGTCTCTTTTGACTGATTTTAGCTCCCATTTTCACTTTTTTCATTAACTATGAAACTCTAAATAATACCACTGACTGAGAGAAGTGATATCTGCATTCCATTACCCACAACACAAATCACAAGCACAAAGCAGGTTTCTTGATAGAAAAGCCGAGCTGCTGCTTGTTGGTGCAGCCTGAGCTGTATCATAATGGCCCACACCTCTCTACACTCTGACAAGCTAATGGATTCGATTCATCAGATGACAAATTGCTCTTTGCAAACTTTTTTCAATCACTTCTTGCCTTCTTCTCTCTGACTCTAGTCTGACACAAAGCAAACTCAACAAACCTGTATGTTTGTATATATTTAGAAAAGCAAATGCGAGCACATGTTGCTATCACTTTACCAAATGTAGAAAGTGACTGATCGGATCATTTTATTTAATTCAATTACTGGGAGGAAACGAGACCAGATGGGGTTTCTGTGACCCTATAACCTCCCTGTAAACGTAACACATGAGTGAACACCAAAGCACAGCTATGAAACCTGTCTAGCACTTAAAGTAAGAGACACAGCATAGGTCCTTCTTGTCAAAAACAACAACTCTGCACAGTTAGAAAAAAAAAAAAAAAAGGCTTTCTAACAAATTTTAACAAATCACTGCGATTATTAAGTTTGAGTGGACCACAATACAATTTTACAAAGATGTTCATTGAATTCATACCAAATTACATTTTGGAAAAAGTAGGTCAAAGTTCAACCTTTTTTTTAAATTAATTTTTAAAATCTTTTTTTCCAATTTGCTTATAATGGGCAAAATTTCAAATGTTTATAAAAAGATAAATTTTGTTTCAATTTACTTCAAACTTGGCACATATATAGAGGCAATTAATATGCTGACATCAGCACACGCATAGACATGATGACATCAGCTGGATCGATGCCAAAACAAGCTACAATATGTGCGAGGGGTGGGATTTGTTGTGCCTGGAACCACTGGTTCAATATTACTTTCTTTTAGTACAAATATATGCCAAACATATGTTGTACCCTTCATCATTTTTCTGGTTAAAAACATAAATCAGAAGATCAATTCCAGTGTTTAATCAGACATGTTATCAGAAATTAAATATCACTTTCCCCGCCTTCTCTCTCTACAGGGTGCAATTGGAATTAGAAAGAGATGGATAAGAGATGGATAAGATAAGACAGATAAGATAAGAACAGTCCTATAGTGCAATTTCAGCATTTTGGATTACAGTTTTTCTTAATTTACTTTTAAGTGTATCAGCAATTTCAAGGTTGACTGTAAGTGCAGTGCAGTGAACGCTTCAACAACCTTTTCCCTGTGGATAAAATTGTGGGAATCTGGGAGCCTCAAGACAGGAGACAAATGACTGTTTCCTCTAAGTACGAAGATCATATGTGGGGGAGAAACAATTACCCTCAGATCTACTGGGATTTTATCTGCTCATACAGCATCTACAGCAGAGGTAAATGATATGTAATGATAATAAATAATGATAATAATTCTGAGACAATTCTGATAATTATGATACAATGATATCACATAAAACAAAAAAACAGTTAATTTGAAAAATAAAACGCCCCTGATAAAAAGAAATCCCACTGAGGGAAGAGTTTCATCAGCTTTGTAAGTTTTCATACTACTACAGAATCAGGGAAATGTATGACCTGAAGGTGTCAAAGGGTAACAAATATTAAAACTGTACAGATGTATTGTTACGGACAACATGACTTGAGTAATTTGCACGTCACTGATGGCAGTGGCTTATTCATCTCATGTTTGCATGATTAAAACGTGATGAAGGCCTGAAATATTTGAAATGTTTTATAATCAAGATATATTTGTGTATATGGCACAAAATGCATAAATACAGTATCAACCTTAATGTTAAGTGTAAAGAAATTTTAACCACACTGAATTTCAGAGTAATCTAGCCAATAGCTTCCAAGATATCAAACTCTGGCTCAGACTGGATGAACAATAAGATGCAAATGAGAGCATCTACCAAGTAGAATCGTGCCCCCCCACACACCCACTTTATATACAGAGTGTGTGTGTGTGTGTGTGTATGTATAT
>JAPQRQ010000005.1:5521826-5539096 GCA_037367365.1 Apogon talboti | reverse complement strand
AGATAGATAGATAGATAGATAGATAGATAGATAGATAGATAGATAGATAATTTGGTTGCATATTGAAATATTAATGTATAACTTTTACAATAATTTGTATGACTGTACTTATACGATAGGAATACAAACTATCAGTAAATCTGTGTCCTGTCCTCAACCACAGCACACCCACAAAATACCACAACATCACAGAGGCAGGTGTCTTTTTATCTATTGACATTGTGACTTTGCCTGCGTTTAGAAAACTGTTGCAGGGTCGATGGTGACAAATCCATACCTCATGACTCGTCTGTTTGCCTTTTGTCTGGTCGTTGCTTTCCATCTTTGTGACTTGTCACTTTCTCACTAATTTTGTTGACTTTTTCTTCACAAGGACAGGAAGACTTCTACAAGCTTTAGCCAAATGTTCTTTGGAGGGAAAACTGTTTTATTGAAAAGTTAAAGCATTTTACTGAGTTGTTAGTGAAGTGACATGTGACAAGTGACATGAGCCAAGAGTATTACTGTTTTGAAGCTTACTGTGAGGCAAATGAAGGAACAGAACAGTTTGACAAATCCTTTCCAAAACTAATTTTAACTTAAGATATATTGTTAAGACTTTGGTTAGTTTCAATTCAGAGCAACTGTAGAGCATTTATGATGTGGAAAAGCAGGTCAAATTTTTAATCAGAGCTTTGTAGTTTAATATTTGGTCACATTTTGACATTACTCATGTTACCATATGTACTGTTTAGCCCTGCTCTCCACCAGGAGCATCTGTGTCATGTTATGGCTCTGATGTGGTTTAACGTCGTCCTCTACAGGGCATCAACTGCCACCGGGAGCATTTCAGAAGTGCTGTGTTGTGTCAGTCTGATCTCTATGTTTATTTTTTACTTGATTTTTGGGCCAATTTTGCTATATCCCTAGTATTGTTGTGTTAGAATGCTGATAGTAGGATAATGCTTCAAGGCCAAGTGTCTGTAAAACCATGACATATATACAGATGAAAAAACCTGACCTGAAACCGACTCCTCCAGGATGACAATGGCTCCACCCACACGTACATGCCAACCGAATGGTTGTATGTAAATTATATGCATCAAATACTATGTTCACCAAGTCCTATCCCTGTGAGTGACTGGGACTTTCTGTTGGTTTTATTTGTCAACCACCTCTCATCACTGACCAGGAAGGTCGTGTACTGCCCATTAGGTTCAGACATAGTCCGATATTAACACTCACTAAGTGCAAAGAGCATGTAGATTTCCATTTTAGTACAGAAACATTGGATTGTTATTCATCCCACTAACAAATATTTGTGCCAAAATAGTCATATAATAAAAATGGATTTTTTTTAAATTTCTACTGTTCTCGTGTCATTTCATGTTCATTTTGTGTTCTTTTTTATCTGCTCTGCCTCTGATTGAATTTGGCCCTAACATTCTTTTTCCCTAAGCCTGTCTATCTAACTGTAATCCTAACCAAGCAAAAACCAGTAGCCAATCAGAGCCAGAATAAGAGCGAGTCTTATTAGAATAGGAGTAGGATTATGTGGAGATTTTTACAAAGAAGATGACCTTTAAAACTCAAAACCACCCACGAAATGAAAGACCAAGCGCATACAAAAGCAATTTCTGTGAAAAAAATTAAAGTTTGGAGTAAACTCTGGTGGAGCTGTAAGAGTGTGGCTACAGAAGGATATAGGATTTAATGAAATAAATGCATATGAAACACAAAAAGTCACCTATTATTTTGGCCAGTAACTAATATGCTTAGCCAGTGGATTTTTTTTTCATCGTAATAGTCCTCTTGTCCAGTGAGTCAAAACATGGGCTGTGACTAATTGAGGATGTGTTTTGCCACTACCGCACTGGCTGCACAGCACTACTATTGGTTCGTCCTCAGGTCCCCTTCCATGGCTGCACACAGTCACATCCACACACTAGTTCTTACCATTGTGCAGAAACCTGGCTCAAGGCAGCACAAGAAAAATGAATTAGTTGATGAAAAGCCTTGACTCTCTGCCACAACACCAAGTCTGGGGACCTCCATAAGCAGACGCACATGGTTCTAAGAGCACACTGCTGATGAAGGGGCAAACTGCCAGACATGATGTATCTACACAGCATCAAATACCAACCCTGTCAAAGCCATCACAACCAGCCGCTTATCAGATCACTTCCTCTATTCTTCCAGACATGTACTGCTAATGAGATTCACACGAATAGACTGCAGTGCTGCGTTATTTTAGTGCTTGCACAGCACAAGCTTTGTATGAATGTGAAACTGAGTAACGTGAACAAAATATGTAGTTTTACCTGATTTTTGCAAACAAGAAATTTCAGTGGCTCACGTCTCATGAATACATACTTGATAGATGCCTTAGTTTCTCACCCGATTGTGCTAAAAATTAAGCTCCAGACTAAACAACAGCTGAAAGCAGTTATTGATTCTGTGTGCACTCATCTGTGCTAAAAAGGAAACAGAGAAATGTAAGCTGAAGGAAATGTGTGCAGAGGGAGTTGGAGGAAGTATTAAGCTGTGATGTTGTTTGTGTAGCTTCCAGCTGTTAGGCCCTTCTTGCAAGCCCTTGATGCTCACTGCTATTCACAATTGCCAGAAAATGTCTCTACGTAGTGTATCTGACAACACAAGAACAATGCACATTTTCTGCTGGCACAATCAAATATTTATAAATAGATGTATTAGCTGGTTCAAAAACTGGGTTAGGCTGGCTCTCATGGAAACTAACCTGATTATCCAATAAGTAAGCATCAGATGTCAGACCTGTAGGGCCTGAATATTTATCCATTGTGGAAGCAGTCACATTTTATTGTTGTATTGTCAGTGATTAGTAGGTACTGTATATCACACAAAAGAAAAAAAGCTTGCGGTACTTGTATTTGTATTTGAGTACTGTTATTTCCCTCTTTATTCTAGTGTAAGTAAACATACTATAATTTCACTCCATTACACAAATGTTGCACCTTTTACTGCATTACATTTGTCTCTTGCGTATAGTACAAGCACATACAATACAACACAGTGTTGAAGATTTAACCAGTGTTTGATAACCTTTTTGGCTTCTGATGCTTTACAGGCAGTGTGTCACATCTCACAGGTTCATTTAAGTGTTCCCTCAAAATATCTGAACTGATTTAGTTTCAATAAAACAAATCATCCAATAAATGAGTGAAAAAAAGACTTAATATTTTGGTGTCTCCCACAACCTCTCTGATAAAATAAGTTCTCTGAGTGGTTTGAAAAGTAAAGCTGAATGTTTTTTGTAAAGTTAAACCCATTTAGGCATAACGATGATCTGAGATGACTTTGCATCTATCATAATGATATCTAATTGAATTAAAATTACTGCCACAACACATGATTTGAGATCAGGAGGAAAAAAACCATCAGCCCAAATACACATTGTCCTTCTCCAGCTCTCTCTTCTCAGTCCAAATCAAAAGACTAAATATTTAGATGAAACTATCATTTGAAGCTTACGATGGCATATTAGGGCCACAAAAGAAAATAAAAACACTTGTCACTACAAGAATAAAGTCCTAAAATATCGAGATAAAACCCGTAATTTTATGAGAATAAAGTCGTAAACAAAAAGAGTCATAATTGTACAAGAATAAAATCGTAATATTTCGAGAATAAAGCCATAACATTATGATAATAATAATTTTAAAAAAACGTAATTTAACGTAAATAATGTCAGACTTTTATGACATATTTCAAGAACAAAGCCATAATATTACGAGAATAATGTCGTAATTTAAAAACAGGTGGGACAAATATCATAATTTACAAGAATAAAGCCGTACCCACTCGTCGCATAATGGAGAACTTGGAACATTTTGTTATACTTTCATTTGGGGTGAAATACTGAGCCAATTAGTCCACCATCAACACATTACCATTGGTCGTCCGGTCCAACTGAAGTTAAAGTTGCCGCTTCGCTTGTTGCATTCACTGTAACCGGAAACTCTGTCATCAACAAGGCTTAAGGCTTACAATTTCTAAATTATGACTTTTTATCGCACTATTGTGAATTTAATCTCATAAAAGTACGACATTATTTTCATTAAATTCTGAAATTTTTTAAAACTACGACTTTATTCTCATAATATTATGGCTTTATTCTTGAAATATTCCGACTTTATTCTCGTAGTGACAAGTGTTTTTATTTTCTTATGTTGCCCTAATACGCCATTGTACAAGCTGTTATGCAAAGGTAAAGTAATTTTTTCTAAGCTTCCATGTCAAGAACTAGAATTTCATCCAGGATCTGACAGAATCATGCATTTACCATCCTTCCTGTCTGACTGATAACACATGTGATCAGCCAAAACACAGTCACACACTGTCACAGTAGAATTAGGTACAACCTGGAAACACAGACACAGTAGATGTAAAAATCTTGCTTCCTCTCAAGTCATTTACATTAACATATGCTGAAAAGTTTGTGACATTTATACCCAGTGATAGTAAAAAAAGCACTGCAGCTTTAACAAAAAAATAAAAAAGCAGCTTTAATTTGCCCCCCCACCGCTGTAATTACAACTCACAAGGCTAAATTATCACTCTCTCATAGAATGTTAACAAAAAACCTGAACACTGAACAGGCTTGAAGACTTGAAAAGAATAGGAAGCATTGCTTGCATTGTAGCCCTTTGTGAAACTTACATTGTGCTGTAGTTATATAAGTGTACCCAGTAATTTAAAGGAAACAATGATTCTGTGTGGCTATATTTAAGTCACCTTAATCATATATTACTGTGTTGTAATTGCATACATTTAAATGAGAATAAATAGTCTATGTGACCATATCTAAGTCATACTAATGACATCCCAAGATGGTACAAGGTAAATGATCATTTCCTGATGTGTCATTCAGTTGCACTTTGAAAACTTTAACTTTTTATATAATTCTGGTTGCTGGTTGAACCCATAACTCACTGAAACCGCTTTTTTTTTTTTTATTAGAACGTAACAACAGCCACTGCCGTGCTCTGCTACTCAAGAAAACCCCCTCCTTCATTAGGATACAGATCCACCCACCCGTGTCTTTTTCAAATGGATGCTCGCAGACACATTTCTAAATATTCATGTCACTGGCTGCCACATATAACCAATACTGCTAACACTGTGCCACCTTTAAACCCCTTAACTCCCATGTGCAAAAATTTCTAAATCCCATAACCCCTGCCAATCCATACTTGATGGTAAAATGTAAACAGCTACCCCCTACCACTGCCACTGAAAATACAGGGATACAGACAAACATAAGTGGGAAGCACAGCTGGAGAAAACCAGAAAAAAGCAAGACCTGCTGTGTTTCCCTCCACAGGACATCAGGACACATACCTCTAATTTAATAGAATGTGGTATTAAAGCTCAACTCTCACAGCGTCAGGGGGCGGATGGTTACCCCAAGTGAGATATCGCATGGAAGAATAGGTTTGCTCCAGAGAACAGCAATTACACTCGTATTTGGAGTAAAACAGTGAAACACCTACAGAGTTGTAGGCGGTGAGATGTTAATGCATGTCTCACTGAGATTGTAAAGGATCAGAAGCATTGCTGTCACTGGAGAAGAAATGAGCAAAGTGTGATATATCACTTCCATTGCATATACAGTACCTGCCACTTTACACCAATGCAACAAGATGAGATTTATTGTTTCCATAGCAATGACTCTCTGTAGTTCTGTTCTCACCGTTTCGTGCTTTTGTTGCAGAATATAATTTATATCATCTTAAGGGTTCAGTGTGTCCCTTGGTAGAAAGAGTTTGTTTTGACCATTCTGGGTTGGTAGATAAGGGGATATTAACTCTGATCTAAACTCACACATGGTAAACACAGCTCATGTTCTTATTTCTAACATTATTAATGTTAGAAGTAAGGAAAACCTAACTATACAAAGTTTTAGCTTTTTTACATTAAACAATGGTCTTGATTGGAAAGCACATAATGCAACGGTTTTTTCAGATACATTTAAATTTTATTTTATTTTTTTAAATTTATTTTTTAATGGAATGTCCTTAGTAATGGACAGCATTTTTTAAGTAAAACTGTGAAACTTTTGTCCCCTACAGAGGACAAACAAGCATTACTGAGTCTCAGGAGGATATACAACTGCATACTCTATATACAACAGCCAAAAAGCATGTATATATGCAAAATCTGCTTCAGTGTAATAATATTGTTTTGTGAGTTTCTAACCAGTAAAGCTAATCCTAACCCTAACTCCATTCCACCAACCTGTGTGTTTAATAGCTGACTTTTTACTCACATAAGGGTATTGTACAGGTACAATGTTAACACGTAAGCCCCTTTTACACAGCACCTCTGTTACATGAATATTCCACCTTTATTCTGGAGCGATGTTTGTGTAAATGAAATGGTGGATCATTTGGTCCCACCTCTGTCACGGCTCTGGAGGTAGTAACAGAACTGTGATAAAGGTGGAGTCATGATTCCGTGTGTAAAAGAAACACCTCTCGTTCTGCAACCGAGGTGTGACTCTTTGATGGCGTATTGCGTGTGCGACCCCAGCGTTGGGGGGATTTTAAATTAGTGTGGGCTGTGTACAGTAAACAAACAAACGCGACCAGAAAGATATTGAACTGGGGAGAAGCAGAGATCCATGAGCTGTTGTCACTTCAAGGGGAGGACTCTATCCATGTTACCATTTGTGGAACGGTGAAAAAAATGGGCCGACGCTGGAGAGGTTAACTAAGAAGATGTTGTTTTGTTGTTTTGAGAGCCAACACCGCTATGCTTGGGATATTTCCAGCGTGGAAGTGATACGTCCCACTATACGCTGAGCTGCATCACCGCCCCTTTGATTCTGGAAGGCAGGTGTAAAAGTCCAGCCTGTCTCACCTCTGTTACTGCTTTGGCTTGGCTGTGGAAATCAGTCAATGGTGGAAAAAAGGTGGGCTCACCATCTCACCTTTTTTTCTGGGATCTATGTGTAAAAGTGGCTATAAGTTACCATTGTGGGTCAAAAAGCCTAAAACTGAACCTAACCAACTAATTTTGATGTTGATCCACAATACTGTTGGGAAAAAAAAAACTTAAACCATGTATAAAATGTCACACTGTATATAGCTGTAAACGTATGTTGTATTACATGTAATAATAACAATGCCTGTTGTAGCAATGCTTCATGTTAAATGTAGATAATTCATTAAGATTATGATGACGATCATTAGAATATTTTATTTTATGATGTATAAAGGTAGTGGCTGCCACATGTTTATGTAAATGGATTCTTGGAGTCGTTTAAAAAATAAACCAGAGTAAAGCTAAATGTTTTTATAAAGTTAAAACCATTTAGGCATAAAGATTATCCATCTGAAATGACTTTCCATCTATCATAATATCATCTAATTCAATTAAAATTCCTGGCATAAGAAACTGTGAAAATATTTTTTTCCCTCTCTACCATCACTGAATCATAACATTTTACTGCAGGAAAGAGCTGGAATTAGACTAGTAATCAACCTCATTGTACATTGGATCGCTGATTGGGTCGTGGCTCCATCTCAGCTGTCTCAGCCCATCTGTCAATAGGCTCCATGTTGGGTGTGGGTTAAAACCAATGCTATTGATGTTTTCTTTTCCCACAGGAGATGTAAGGGTATTTGGTTTAAAATCGCAACAACATCAGCATTCAAACTTGGCTTGTTTGAGCCATGGAGGATTTTCAGAAACACTCTGAAGGGACAGTGAACAAGGAAAGTCAATATGTGAACATGACCAAACATGAATAACCTCATACTTAAAAAATGAGACCGCAAGAGTTGCTTAAAAATACAGACAAACTGACCACTGGAACAACAACTAAAACTACTTTTGTGATGTTTCCACAAATTTAATTGGGGGACGTTTGAGTTGCTGTTTAAATCTTTCCAGGCGTGTGTGAAAGTCCCCAAGTGAAGCTGTTGGTATGGCTGGTCGGCCTTGTCAGATTTTTAAACACAATGTCTTCTTTCCATCTTCCAGACGAGTTTGAAGGCTACATCATTTAAGTGTTGCTCTTGTGATAGCAAATCACTAGTGATGATTCGTGAGTGATGACAAACGTGATAACGGTGATGGGTAATTACAGGGACTGTTGGACAAGTATTGTAAGACATAAGGCAAAGGTCTAATCAAATTTGGAGAACAAAAAGCAAAAATGTGTCTTTGGAAGGTTAATTTCCAGTTGACCATTCATGTTTCAGACCATAGGCAGTAGACTAAATGTGAATGGTGTCACTTTTTAGCTGTTAAACTGTTAAACTAGGAGGTGACCATCACCATATTTGGTTTTTGGAGCCAGAAGTTACCACATTTGGTACCAAAGGAGCAGAAGTGGAGGAGCATGAGTGGTCAGAACATCTGTGAATGGTTAACGTGCTAGTGGCAATTATTAGCTTACTGATATGGTAACCTCGATAACTTTCTGAAGAATTTGCATTAGAGAATTTCAAAGTATTATTAGTGTAACATGGTAACTACATCTACAGCTGAGTTGGCTGTGGCATGGAAATTATGACAGAATGACTAGACACAAGTTCAATGTGAGGCAGTCCCCTTTTGGAGCCAGCATCTCTGACATATTTGTGCATTGGCTTCATCTGGGAGCCAAGGTCCTTGGCTCTTGTTTGGGACTCAGAGGAAATGCACATTCTGATTGGTTCACATTAGATAAGCATAACCTCTGATTAATGATTAATTAATTGCACCATCTCAGTGTCCATATTACTGACTGCCTTACTCGCCCCTACTTACAGTGAAGTGCATATCCTGTTGCCACTGCTATCCTTGATATTCCAGATCACAGCTGTTAGCATTGAATGCTTAAGTGGTGCCTGTATTTCCTGGTTTTACTTGGTTTGGGTAGATTGCCCGTTATTGGTGTAAGCATGGCATGATCATGTTCCACACTTTATTCTAGTTGCATAGAACAGCCAAACAACAACATTGAAACTGTGAAGAACTACAGGTTTCTGAGGAATTAACACGAGAGAACAGAGGGATCAGAGAAACAGAACCCCATGAACCCTTAGTCTTCGCTGTAGGTTTTACTGTCTCCACACTGTGCAAACAACAGAGTACGTTATTGCTGGTGTAATCTCATTCTAGGCAACACAGGAGTCCATTGGCTTGCAACAGTACCTGGATATGGAAAGGCAAATTTGAACTGCTAAACAAAAAATATAGCTGAAGCAAATAAATAGCCAACAGATAAAAAAAGGGGGGGGGAAAGCTTTGGACAAAACAATTGTGATCACTTTCAACCACATGGAAATAATTAGCTTGGGCTAATTTATAAATTAACTTTGGCTGGTGAAAGCTACCGGGCCTATCATCAAGTAAACTGTAAGCGCTAAAATTCTTTCCATGACTGAAGTATTAAATTATGATTCACCACTTCAGAAGGCCAGTCTTGGAATGTGGAATGCATTGTAAATCTGTGCCAGCTTTTCGCTGGCACAACTCGGCTGGTAATTTTTTAACAGGCAGACATGAAGCAACAATTAATTCCCAAGATGTTGTAATGGTGAAAACCAAGCAACGTCCATTGATACTGTTAACAAACAGGTTACTGCTTGACATGCTATGTCAATTTGTGTTGGAAAACCTTTTAGCAAAAGAGTCACAAACAGGGACAGCAAGGAAATGCAATTATGGTGAATTGTACATTTTTAAAAAGTTTTAGAAATATACAGAAATGATGGAAACTCATATGATGGTAGGTATGTTGTTAGCTGTAAACACTAACTTTTAACACTTTCTTTTGACTGTTCACATACACATACTATGGAGTTTTTGAAGTATCCCATTTTTATTTTCATGCATGTAAATAACACTAAGAACTTGTCCACACAGTGACGAAAATGTTTTTTATCCATAAACATAGCATTCAGAGTGTGAATTCCCCCTCCATAAGTGGGGGTACTCCCTTCACTTCTTCTATGACCATCATGGTCCACTACCACATCAATACGAATCCACATTCACCACCACAGTTGGTGTTAAAGTGTAAGATAATTGGGGCTAACACACACTCAAGGTCAAGACAAGTGACAAAATGATAATCAGTAGGGTACATTATGTACTATCCAAAGAGTTATGAGTTTAGTGCACTGAAATACAATACTAATTACTAATAAAAATAATACATTTACAAACAGCCTACATCCAACTTCATGAAATAGGTTTATTTTGAGATCCAATTTTAACATTTTCTTTAGACCCTTCATCGCCTATGCTAGTCAGTGTCAGCAATTCAGAATACAATTGTGAAGCCTGAAGTCATTTTAAAGTTTTATGGAAAAACCTCCATTTACCACAGAAGTACAGAGCAGTACACGAATCAGATAACCTGTGATACTGTCAGAACAAGCTGGGAGTTAACAGTATAGTAGTCCACAAATGAGATACAAAACATGCTCCAGTTCAGTGAAATGAAAAAAATTCTCAAGTTAGAGTTTCAAGGGTGTGTACTTGAACAGGCTTAATTATGTAACAGATCTATCATAGAGCTACAGGAATAGAATCATCATATCCTCTCTTTATTGTCAGGAAAGTGATGGATAGAGGGACTGCTTCACCCCTTTGTTTTACAGGCAGATATCTGCTCTTCCAGTGGGTTGTGTCTTCTGAATTCATTTGGCCAAAAGATGAGATTGGTCCAATCTCTCATACACCTGAATTTGCACTCTTAATAAAAAACAATTGTCTTAGCCCATTTTACGCCAAGTTGAATAAACAACTACAATTAAATGGGATTGTCATGAAATGTGTTTGCTGCACTTCCAATTCATCATTGTAGGAATTTAGGCCTAATGCTTCTATTTAACTTTCCATTTCATGCTGGATATGCACCTGGAGATGGGGAGTTGATCCTTGATCCCCAGAACCACTCTCCTAAGCAAATTCATTTGATGTGCACTCTGGTCTAGTCCAGGTTGTGGACCGACAGATCAGATTTTCGTAAGAGGCCATTTATTTCTGTGAGACAAAAACTGTAAGATCAAATCTTTTCATCTAGGCAGCAAAGCAGTGTTACTTTAAAATATTGACCACCGACGTCTGGGTTTGTTCTGTTTTCCTTTCCTCCCTGGCACCCACGAGTTTGAAAGGCGACGCCCTGCCTTCACGCAGGACATCACAAATGGAGAAGGGTTAAAGATCTCTGAAGGCGGGTCATTAATGTCCACGAAAAAAGAGAGGATAAACTCTTGGCATGGAGCTTGTTGCGTGTTTTTCTATCTGTATCATTTACTGCCGAAAACCCCCTCTCACATTCAGCAGAGGTGGCTAAGTAAGTCTCATTCACAATCATAAGTTTTCATCAGATCTTAAGTACAGTCTAATTTGGAACTCACCTCTTGGCCACATGCTGCCGGCTCATGGTCCTGCCCTCTGCCCTCATCTTGTTGTCTCCCTGTGGCCTGCTCACAGCTGCTCCTGTGCCTCTCCGGTCTGCTGGCTACCACTTTCCTTCATACACATGAACAGTGTGTAAAACCTAACTGCACTGACATTTTTACTGTAATTGTCTGTAGATCTTAGTGCTAGTATTTCCTACTTACTCTTTTAGCACCAAAAAGTGTTTGTTGTCAGTGTGCCCTTTCCTTTTCCTCATAGTGTCTCTGTGAATATAATTTAATCTTAATTCAATAAAATAGTATCTGGGCTCTCAGGTGAAGCTACAAATATCTATAAATAAGAAATTATGGAATGTAGAAACAATACAAACCCATTTCAAATAATAGAGATTACTATTTTGCCTAGCCTGTTATTTTTACGTTGCCCCCAGAGATTTCAGTAGCCCCTTTTACACAGTACTTCTGTTCCGGGAATATTCCTCCTTTCGAGGTAGTAACAGAGCTGTGATAAAGGTGGAATCATGATTCCGGAATGCGACCAAGGTGTGACGTTTGGATCATGTATTGCGTGTGCGACCCTTGTGCCGGGGGGATTTAAAAATGAGTGCAGACCGTGTACAGTAAACAAACATCAACCTGACCAGAAAGATGTCGAACTGGGGAGACACCAAGATGTGCTGCTGTCACTTTGGGCTTTGGACTCTATCCATGCTAACATTTGTGGAACAGAGTTGTTGTTCTGAGAGCCAACACCGCTATGCTTGGGGTATTTCCAACGCGGAAGTTATTTGTCAAACTAGCACTTACGTCACACTTTGTGGGTACTCCAACCTTGTCTTTGACTTGACTCTAAATGATGTAACATTACCAGAGTGTTCAGTGACATCAGGGAACCCATATGATTGACTCCCAGTGATACACTAATAATTCAGTACAGGTTAGCTGTTTTTTTTTTACCATCTACAGCACCGGCTGGATTGGCATCTTTCGTCTTTAGTCCTATTTTTGGTTCTATGGTGGTGCTCAATTGTGATGTCGGCTGGCACCAGCTTAGCCCATAGGAAAACAGTATTTTGGTAGTTTAGTTTTCAGATGTTATAACCAGTGTTCAACCTGTAGAGGGCAGATTAAAGAGACATTTTAAACAGATTGTTTAGGGGTTTATTTACTCTTTATTTAACAGCACTATTTCAAAGGAAGAAGGATGACAAAGCTTGCGATTGCTGAAAAAAATGCCTCCCCTTTTCATGGCTGTGGTTTGTCCTCAGCTCATGCCCTATTCTTCCATCAAGTTTACAGAAAATCAGTGAAATACTCCTTGTATAATCTGCTACAGTCAGAGAGAGACAAACAGAAGTGATTACATACCCGACTTTGGAAGTAATAAATATACAAAGAAACATGTAAATGAATATAAATATTTCAACAACAACAAATTATTGGGGTACATTTCTTTGCATCTTTAAATGAGTCACTTTCTAGTACAACTATTGTGGACTTAGAAACTAATACACATACAGTCATGGAAAAAATTATTAGACCTCCCTTGTTCTCTTCAATTTCTTGTTGATTTTAATGCCTGGTACAACTACAGGTACATTTGTTTGGACAAATATAATGATAACAAAAATAGCTTTTAAGAGTTGATTTTAAGAGCCAATATCTAGCCATTTTCCATGGTTTTCTTGATAATAACCAAAATCACTGAAGTTCTTACATCAATGGCTATGGCATTGTACTGACAAAAACAGTGCTTTTAGGCATTCCATGTTTTCTTTTCTGTCTGTTTTAGTCACATGATACACACAGGAGTTAGTACTTGATTGCATAATCATTGTTTTTGATGACTACAGCTATGCGTCTTGGCATGCTCTCCACCAGGGTGGTCTAATGATTTTTACCATGACTGGGAAACCTTCCCTTGAAGGTACTTCTCTTTAAAGTACCTTCAAGAGAAGGTACTTGACTCTGAGGCAGGTCTGAATGAAGAGGAGAGGGCGATGGGAGAAGGTGGGTGGTGGTGAGTATAGCAAAGATTCCTGAGGGGTATCAAAAGAGAGCAGAAACTCTTGACGGTAAGAAAAAACAAAAAAGATGTGTGCAATCAAATCAAAAAGCAAGCTGGCTCAGCTAAACAGTGAGTCTATTGTGTTGTAGTCAGAAACTGGTGATGAATTGTTTTGCATGCCAAAGGGACTAAACATTAATGCTTACACATCTAAATGTGATATCCATGGATGGGAACACAAGCTTCTTCTTCTTTTTACCAATACATCTAATGTCCAGGATTGGCTTCACTTTGTGAGTGTCAAGACCGGCTCGGGGAGACTTGATAAAAGCACACGAACTCAGGAGGTATGCTGGCAAGCCAGGAGAATTTATTAAGTAAAAAGAGATAGTGAGGTAAAATAAGCTTAACTGGCCCGAAGACCAATCTGTCAGAAAAGAGCTGACGACCACCACTGGTGTCCTTTCATATCCTTCTCTGTTGTGTTCCACATCTCTGCGGCAACCCTCCTTGTTGTCGTCCCATCGCCACAGCAACCGCCAACCGCCAGCTGCCTCTGCTGTGCTCAGGAAGTTGGGGCCACCCCCCAGCCGGGTTGCCTGGAAGAAACCCAACAGCTTGAGTGGTAACCTGAGAAAGAGAGAGAGAGAGAGAGAGGAAGAGAAAGAGAGAGGCGTGCTCGGGGTACCCTGTCACACTCCCCCCCTTAAGACGGTAAACCCGAGTGGTTTACCGTCTTGAGGCCTATAAAACAGCCTCAGGCCAAACTATCCACAACCACGTCAACTTGACAGCCGTCCCATCATGCGCGTAGAGTATGCCATCCTCCACCCAACCACTCTCCAGTCCTCTGCAACCTTAGCCTAGGGAAGCATATTTAAGGAAACCGGAGAAGAGAGTAAGGGAGAGAGAAACAGCAAAGCAATTCAATTTCAAAAAACAACAAACTGTCAAACAACCAATTCAAACCAAATGAACTTCAAGAACCAAACCATACGAAGTTCAAGAACCAAACCAAATGAAACAAGTTGCAACAACCAGTGCAAACCAAACATATTCCAAGAATCAAGTGAAGCACCACCCAGGCACGACTCACACAAAGCCAAGCTGTAGCAACTGGCTGAAAAACAGAGCAACATCACAGAGTGGTCTTCTTCTCCAGCGCAAACCAGATGAGAGCCTGGTCTTTCTGCTGCTCCGCCTGCATTTCCATCAATTCCTTCTGTTGCTCAAAAGTCAGTGCCTCAGTGGGCGGTCCGGACGGCCCCGTGGATGCACCATGCGGATCCAAAGGCAAAATCCCCATTTCCATCAAGGACACCAGAAAGAGAGCCCTCGGTTTGCACCTCAGCATCCCATCCCAAACTTCAAGACCATAATGCTCAGCAACCTCGACGAGCTGATCCCTCCCAAGGGAGTTCAGAAATGCAACGCTCGGAGCATCAAAAAAAAAGACAGATCGTCCGGACTACCCATAACAACCAATGCCACCACAGGAAACAAACAAAACACCATCCACAGACCCACAATAGGGCAAACAGAGCCCCCGAGTGCTCCCCGTAACCCGACTAAAACCCGACCCTAGTCTTCATGTGGTTCTGCAGTGGGTCGATTAAGCAGTGAACCAAAAGGACATGAAGCGCCCCCGGACAGTAAGTCACTTCACAGGTCCCACTGACCGCTCCCCACAGCACTACAAAAAAAAACAAACGACACAAACCCAAAGATGGGATTAATGAGAATGCAGACAGAACAGATGAGGATGCAGGCAGAGCAGCAGAAGGAACAGAGAGGGATATGAAAGGACAGCAGTGGTGGTTGTCGGGTCTCTTCTGACGGATTGGTCTTCGCGCACACTCCGCCTTATCTTACACTGTTATCTCTTTTTACTTAATAAATTCCCTTCGCTTGCTGGCATCCTTCCTGAGTTTGCGTGTTTTTGTCAAGGCTCCCCGCGCCGGTATTGACAGTGAGCAATGATTTATTAAACATACGATCAGCTAAAAAAAAAGTCCTCTAAAAGAAGTGTTCCCTTTTGTGCTTTAACTGTTCATTGCATTGTCATTTAAATATTCTTTTTGACTTTGTGGAGAGTTGCAGTTTCCTGTTTTTATCAGTGGGGTTCCTGTTTTTTATCTCTTTGAAGCCATTTCTATGGTCACTTCAGTCTAGAGCAACTTCATGGAAACCAAAGGACAAGTTAAAAACCCTAACCCTGGAGCACCGAGAATACCGTGTGAGAATTTACTGATGTGATGGGTTTACCTAGTGCCAAAGTACCTGATGAATGCCTTGTCAAGTTAACAAGTGAGGTCGGTATTTCAGAGAAAAAACAGCTGATCACTCTATGGGAGTATGTTGAATTTAATTGCAATTACATAACAATATTTTTCATACATCACTATCTTGGGCAGCTTTTATCCCTCACTACTATTCCTCAATGGATAAAATTGAAGCCATGTGTTTATGGAGAAGGTCAACCACTTACAGACAGAAGACTTAAATACTTCAACATAAATATTCAAACTCTATCTGTAACACACTCTATTGAAAACCAGTAATTGAAATTTCAGAGGTTTTATAACACTATTTTATTCTAAGTAGTACCTCTATCTTTTTTTGTTACATCAAGGTCATTACCTCAATTTATTTTATTTTATTTTATTAAACACTTGAGAAGACAATAAACCCCAAAACAGAAACCAGATAGAACAGCAAATGGAGGGAGGGTTGTGTTTAATCCCCTAGGAAGTCAAGAGGGGGAGATAGTCAGAGCAGGAACAAAAAAGGACAGATGAAACACAGAATGGAGCTTTTATGTTTTTACCAAACAAACTGTACATATTCCAGACACTTTCATTTGTGTCTTTGTTTTTATATGTTAATACATCCATGCATTACACTGCAAGTTGCAAAGAATATATCCTTTAATGTTATTTTAGGACATATTCTATCAGACTATTTGAAGTTTTACATCTTTATAGCATTAAACAGTCTAAATGAATGGTATTCACATATTAATGTGACCTGAGTTGTACTTAACCCAGAAATCACTCTTCATGTCTATTAACACTTACTATAGAGATGCCAATTCTCAGTAAATGTAAACAAAAGCAGCTTGATGTTATGTCTGGTAAAAAGGATGAGGACGCAATTTTTTCTTGACCTTTTGTTTTCCACAGCATCAAATTAAAACCCACTAAATGAATATAAATAAATAAAACTGTGAATTTGAAGTGTAGTGGAACATTTAGTTATATATAGTTTCTCAAATGCATTTTTGATGTCTTGCAAATAATCCTCTTAAAAATGGCAACATCAAAAGCAGGTTTTACCTCCTGTTCTCATATCATGAAATGGGTAAAAATATATAAATAACAATAATGTCCATCCATCCTGTTCATGTTATTAATAGATAGATGGGATACACTGTATATAGTCTAATATGGTGCAGATATGCTTTGGCACTTTCTTTTAAATCAGATTGTATGAGAAATAGATTAGAAATGCCTTTTGAAAAAAAGTAGTGCTTTTAAATAATATGTAAGTTTTAAGAATGTACTTAAACTGTCACAATTTATAGATATGGTCTTTACACATAGCGGGTGTAAAGACCATATCCATATTTTTCTCAGCAGTTGCTTATGTAGTTCTCTTAAAACAAATATTATATGGTTAAAAAGCAGTGTTTTATTTTGTCACGAGATTTGATTTATTAAAATAAATACTTCAGTCAATTCGGGCGGCACGGTGGTGCAGTGGTTAGCACTCGTGCCTCACAGCAAAAAGGTCCTGGGTTCGATCCCATGTGTGGAGTTTGCATGTTCTCCCCGTGTCTGCGTGGGTTCTCTCCGGGTACTCCGGCTTCCTCCCACCATCCAAAA
>JAPQRQ010000005.1:5417358-5428491 GCA_037367365.1 Apogon talboti | reverse complement strand
AGATAGATAGATAGATAGATAGATAGATAGATAGATAGATAGATAGATAGATAGATAGATAGATAGATAGATATGAACTTAATTCAAGTCTGTTATTAGCTGGACTCCTACAATGGGTCAGACCTTAATGATGTTGCTGAGACTGTTCTTGTCTTTCACAGACAGCTCATTATAAAAGAAAAGCAAAGAAAAGGTTAAAGACTTCCAATAAAAGAACGTTAAAAATGACATAAAATAGGTTTAGAAACACTACAAGAGTACAGCTTCCACGGCAAGTGGGTACTTTATTGACCTCTTTCGACTCAGTGTTTTTGTTGAACCTGACCTGAGAGTCAAATACAGTACCGAGATATTTGTACGTGAGCACAGTTTCGGACCTCCTCACCATGAATAATGCTTGCTTCAGGGACAGGAACGACCACTGTTCAAGCAAAACAAACCTGTGCACCTCTTACAAAGTATTACTAGAAAAAAAAGAAACACATACACTACAAATTAAGGCTCTGTTTTGTAGGAGATGTAGTTAAGATAATTTTTGGTACATTTCTTCTTTGTTTCGGTTCTTTGAGAAGCCTGTGTACATGGCAGTTTGTTTTTACAAGTCCAGTTTTCGGAACACATAAGTCAAGGGTCATCTGAGAGGGCAAGGCTTCACAGTGGAGGGGCAGCTGCCCTTTTGCCCCCCTGTAGATCTGCTGCTCAACATGAACAGTAATAGACTATTACTGTTCTTCCTTGTTAATTTCCGTCATAAAATATCATGTGTGATTAAACAAGTCCCAATATGTACATTTTTAATATTTTCTTTACACAGTTCAATATAACGAAAAGAGGGGGAAAAATTGCAGAGGGTCAACATGTGTGGTTTGAAAGTGATGCCAATTCTGAAGTATCAGTGTAAAACCACTGATGGTACTGGTAGAGGATGATGGCTCCAGTTTGACTTCCACTGAACCTTTCACTAGAAATACAGTCAATTGTTTGTTTTTTTTTCCTGGAAGCCATTATTAAGATTGAGATTAAGATTAAGAAGTTCATTGTCATCATATTAACACAAGGCATCAACATGACAAGATACAAGGTGCTCTTCAGGTCAGTGCAAATTGAGCTTAACATAAAAACATATACTATATCCAAAAATAAAAATACCTAAGCAAAATATAAGTAGCTAGACAATAAAAACACACTCTTATCAAAATATGTACTATACATGTACACCCACAGCTTAACAACACTAAGGTAGACATGTAAACACAGCATCAATAGAGGCTTATTGGTGGTAGGTGAAACAGGTACTGTATATGGACACGTTGC
This sequence comes from Apogon talboti, assembly GCA_037367365.1. Lineage (NCBI taxonomy): Eukaryota > Metazoa > Chordata > Actinopteri > Kurtiformes > Apogonidae > Apogon > Apogon talboti. The sequence continues at coordinate 5,427,177 of JAPQRQ010000005.1, read as the reverse complement.
ATGTTATTGTTTATGTCCGGTAATCCCGCACATGCGCAGTACGCTGGAGGGCAAAAGCACCGCTCCAGCTAATAACAAAGCATAGCTAAACAACCACTGCCGCTGTCGTTTTAGAAATATCTGCTCAAAAAGGAAAATCAAAGAGATACGTATGACTAGTTTAGATCACCTTTGTGCTGATGATCGCGAAAGGTACAACGCAAAGCTAACAGTATTTAGCAAAAAGCTTCCAGACCCATTTCAAATAGCTGACTAACTGACTAACCCAGTCCGACGGGACCAGATGGGACCCGACAGGTTGGGCCAGGTTCGGACAAAAATTTAGGAGTGCTGTTCAGGTTCGGTCACGTCATCTTTATGTGTGTGTTGCACAAGTTGTTATTTGATAATGTTCACATACCACAAATGTGTAAACGAGTGAATTTAATGACAATCTATATTGTCATAATCTATATTGAACAACTGGATTTAATTGATCGGGTTTGGGTCGGGTTCAGACACAAACATTGAAGTGCCTGTCGGGTTCGGGCTGGGTTCAGACGCATTGTGTCAGGCTCGGACAGAAATATGGAGCTCGTGCAGGGCTCTACATTGTTCTGGTAGGTAATGTGTATGTGTACCGAATGACAGAAGTATAGTCCAGAGGGAGAGATTATTTTACCTACCAGAACAACTACCGTCATTTGTTATTTGTCGTACACATACCAGACCACTACTGTCATTCCTCATTGGTGTCATTCGTTTTAGGTTATCCCTGTGAAATTTAACATTGCTGTCCTTCTTTGGTCTGTTAGTCCATCCTACAGCGCTACAAGTGTTAACCATATTGATAGATTATTCAATTGTTAATATGTCACGGCTGTATTTAAATTTAGACAACTTCACGGCTAAAACCAATGTAGGATGCTGGTGGAGCAGAGTCTTTTTGCTCCCCCAGTCGGAGGCGGAGCAAAAAATCATGTGCGTGTGATGTCACGTGGCAACGTGTCCATAAATAGGAGATATTATTGCACATAAGGAGGGAGGTAGCAGCAGAGTGTAGCACATTATTGCTTATTAAGTGTCTGTATTGCCCAGGGAAAGAAACTATTTGTCATTGTGGTGGTGTGGGCTTTTATTGAACTGTAGCAACTGCCTGAGGGCAAGAGATTAAACAGGTGAGTCCTTCAGGATGGTTCTGCTGCTGGTTCTGCTGAGGCAGCAGAACTGGTGATGCTTTCCAGGGAGGGCAGGGGACAGCCAATAATCTTTTGGGCCGTATTGATGACCCTCTCAAGAGCCCTACTGTCTGCTGCCGTGCTACCAGCATACCACACAGTGCCACAGTATGTAAGGACATTTTCTATAACTGACCGATAGAAGAACACCAGCAGCTTCTGGATGAGCTTGTTCATCCTGAGGATCCTCAGGAAACGAAGTCATTGCTGGGCCTTCTTGTTTACTGCTGTGGTGCTAGTTGACCAGGAGAGCTCTTCAGAGATCTGCACACCTAAGAATTTAAAGAATGGCACCCTCTCCACACAATCTCCATTAATGTAGAGAGGGGCGTGGACCGTGCTATTCCTCCTGAAGTCTATGAAGAGTTCTTTGGTTTTTGATGTGTTGAGTCACAGATTGTTTCTTGAACACCATGTAGACACCTGCGGGACCTTGTCTCTCTAGGCCATCTCGTCGCCCCCCAGACGAGCCCGACCACAGTGGTGTCATCTGCAAATTTTATGATGCGATTTGAGGAGTGGGAGGGGGTACAGTCATATGTGTAAAGTGCATACAGGAGTGGGCTTAGCACACAGCCTTGAGGAGAGCCAGTGCTGAGTGTAAGAGAGGAGGAGCGATGGGGGCAAGTCTCATGAATTGTGGTCTGTTTCAGAGAAAGGCCTTTATCCAGGCACAGGTGGAGGGGGGGAGGTGTAGGTCCAGGAGTTTATTGATCAGGATATCAGGGATGACAGTATTGAAGGCTGAACTGTAATCCATGAACAGCATTATTACATAGTTCCCAGGATGTTCGAGGTGGCTCAGAGCAGGGTGGAGAGTGATTGCGATGGCATCCTCAGTCGACCTGTTAGACCTGTCGGTGAACTGGTGAAGATCGAGTGATGGAGAGAGACAGGCCTTAATGTGTTGGGAGACCAGTCTTTCGAAGCATTTCATCACCACCGACGTCAGTGCAATTGGTCTGTAGTTGTTTAAGCTAGTGTTAGTTGCTGTTTTTGGAACCCGGATTATGATAGCCAATTTCAGGCAGGCTGGGATGGTGGCTAGGGACAGAGAGAGGTTGAAGATCTTAGTCAGTATTCCTCAGAGCTGATCTGCACACCCTCAGAACACTTTCTCTGGTACTCCGTCTGGTCTAGCCACCTTCGTTGGGGTCAATGTCCTGAGTGCAGCTCTAACATAATATTACATTGTAACATCGTGCATTGTTACATTGATGTAACATCACCAGCAGAGAGCGTGATGTAGGAGAGCACAGTCTGTGTGTATAGTTCAAAGTTAGGGTTTTCAAATAGACTCCATTCATTGCTTATAATAGAGTCCTAACAATGAGAGAGAGAGAGAGAGAGAGAGAGAGAGAGAGAGAGAGTTGTCGGGCCAGGTGGTCGTGTACTTAGTCATGGCCTTAATTTGTTCTAATATGATGAGTGTGAATTGGAATGAGGTGTAATGACAGATGATCTGACTGTCCCACATGTGGCTGGGATTATGCTTTATATGCATGCTTAATATTACAAAAGACCTGATCCAGTATGTTGCCCTCCCTAGTGGCACCATTCACATATTGAGTGAAGTTTGGAAGAACAGATTTTAAACATGCATGGTTGAAATCCCCAGTTATGATATGCACTCCATCAGGATGGGTCTTCTGTTATTTGCTAACGACGCTATAGAGGTGGCTAACTGCTAAGCTAACATTAGCATCGGGGGAATGTAGACTGCTGTGATGGTTACAACCGTAAGCTCTCTCGGCAGATAGAAGGGACGGTAGTTGACTGTTACAGCCTTGAGATGGGGTGAACAGTAGCTGTCGATGGCTTGGGACTGTGTACTCCAGTTGTTATTAACATAGATGCACAGCCCTCTTCCTCTGGTCTTACCGGAGCCACTGTTGCGGTCGTGCCAGTGGAGAGTGCGCCCAGCTAGCTGCACAGCCTCGTCGGGAATTGCAGGATGAAGCCAGGATTCAGTCATTATCACACTGCAGTTACGTACGTACGAAGTTGTCGGTCTTTATTAGTAGCTCAGTGTCGCTGATTTTATTTGCAATGGATCGGACGCTAACAAGGAAGAGACTTGGGAGTGGAGGTTTATGCGACTGCTTCCTTAGCTGGGTTAGCAGGCCGGCTTGACAGCCTCATTTTTGTTTCCTTTCCCAGCACCATCTATGCTTCCTGTGTGAGCTGACAACAATCCACGGAGACCCTGAAGTCCTACCTATTTCATCCGATTTGCTGTGTGTCTGTTGAAAGTAATCTGTAAATGGCAGCTGACTTTGTAGACCAATGATGATCAGCTCTGAGTGACTGTACACAAGATTTCCTTGACATATCTTGCTGAAAAACAAGAAAAGACATACTAACCATACGAAAAGGCACCGAGAACTGAGCAGCTACACATGCGAGCGCTGTCATATTGCATGAATACCACTGTGTCACATGAATTCCGCCATGTTGCATGAATTATGGTTTCATACACTTCATTTTGACTGTCTAATAAGTGCTCTGGCAGTTCTTTATTGCTCAGTTGAAACATTTTTAAGACTAATAGAAGACTGTCTGCAGTGTAGGGTTTGAGTGACAGGTGAGTTTGACTGCTTGCTGCTTGCAGGTTGGACTTTTGGAGATTCTGTTCAAGGAATTAAACCTTTTTTTTCCAGACAGCTCTACTGTAGTGTGGTCAAGAAGTTCCGCCAACAGGAACATTTAAAAAATCTGTTATGGAATAGTTTCATAAAAGGATGGCACGGTGGTGCAGTGGTTAGCACTGTTGCCTCACAGCAAGACGGTGGAGACAGGGGTGGAGTTTACATGTTCTCCCCGTGTTTGTGGGTTCTTGCTGGGTACTATGTCCTCTTCCAATCGTCCAAAGACATACACCTCAATTGGTGAATTGATCCACATTACACAAAGGTGTGAATGTGAGAGTGAACGGTGGTTCATCTGTATATATCAGCCCTGCAATGAAGAAGCAACACATCCAGGGTGTAACTGGAATAGACACCAGCACCCCCATACCCCTAATCATTAAATAAATTAATATTTTTATGAGGTTTCTGTTCATTTATCAGTAGCATTACCATTTTCAATCACCTTCCATCTCCATCAAGAAATTTTATATTACTTCAGACACTCTGAATAAACTTAGATATTCTGGTGCAAATGTAGTTACTTCTGGCTCTAAAAAACCAAGATGGTAATGGCCACAGTGCAAACTTAAGGCTTCAAAATGGTACATCTAAACCCAGTGGGTGTTGTCTCAGTGCCTATGTTCACTTCCTTTACTTAGTCTGTGAAATGAAATGTAATTTTAAGATCTACTTTGACCTTTTACAACTTCTCCGTATGTATCACATTAGACATCTCTTCATCCAGCCGCGTGGAGGAAGTGATGTCATATCTATTAAATTCAGTCTTATCACCAATATTAATCTTTCAGTGCTATTAGACGGACCTATGTATTATAGATGTGTCCTGACTCAGGAGCTGCATAGAATTTAAATCCCTGTGCTTGCCAAAATGGAAACTGCTTAGAGTGTGTTTTACCTGCAGATCCCACATACTCAGGTCAAATTTAATCTCCCTTTTCATTTTCAGCTCAAATCAGGTCAGCCCAGCTCAGGCCCCAACTGGAGACCATTTAATTACTCTCAATTACTGTGTACTCAGGCGTGTAAGAATATCCCTTTGCCTACCTATTATTAACCTTGACTTACTCACTCTCCCACTGCTGACCTGATCTGTCTGTCTCTATTCAAAAACACAACGCCACCTCACTTTTTTACGTCACATTGACACGATTAACTCTTTGTTATTTATCTTTGATGCAATGATCACTCAAAGAAAAAAAATAAAACTGCACTAAACCAACACTGTCTCCATTTTCACATTTCTGTATTTATATGTGGCATTTATAGGTCATAAGTAAGGTGTAAGTATCTGGATGTAGTGGTCATAATGGTAAAAAATAAAAAAGTTAGCATGTAATTCAGGACAATTTTCACATAGCAGAAAGAAGAGGAACCATAAGATTTGTAAGGAAAATCTATAGTTAGTTTTGCTGCTGACTTTTACCTAACCAATATTCTAGAGGCAACAACTGTGAGCAGATAATGGTGATACTCTGCTTGGTTGGAAAGTCATTTTTGGTAGGAACCCATTTCTGAGAACACTAACCTCTCAAAGTTCACACAGTGTACAGCCTGGAAGTGTATCAGTGGCAATGTTCCTATTCAGACAAATCTTAAAGAGCTCAACTTTGTAAAAGGTTACGTGTGCTGGATTTAGAGGCTTCACTGGAATAATGGAATATGGTCACTTTCCTAAATTAATTGCCCGTGTAATTTTTTTTCAGATTTTTCAGGAAACACAAAAAAAAATGTAACCAGAAATCAAGTATTTGATGATTTAGGCAAAAAATCATTTTTTTTTTCCAAAAAATTACTTAGGCACCTATTTTAAGAAGGTGACAGTAGCTGGGTTTCCAGTACCCTCAGAAATGCGCAAAATTTAAATTGTGCAATAGAACACTTGTAATGGAAACACCAAAATGTCGCAAAAACTGTCAAAGATTGCAAAAAAGTTTTTACGCTCTCATGAGGTGGTTTTTGAGACTTTTGATATAGAAGTATAGCACAAAAATGTAATGGAAACAATTTGTGCATTTCCACTAGTCACATGACCCCACCATCACGTCTGTGTGGAGTGACATCATCTCCCCTTTTCTTTTTTTGATTCATGGGGCTTTCAAAATGACAGGCTACATTTTGACAGAAGAGGAGATAGAAACATTTCTAAATCACATTAGGGAGGGAAACATTACTCCTATACTTGACAGAAAACAACAGAAGGATGCAGAGTGCTACAAGAAGCTAGGGAGGGAAATGAAAGAGAAAGGGTTCGACAAGCCGTGGCCAAACCTCCGCAGCAAGTGGAAAGTGGAGCCGGGAGGAAGGCTAAAATAAAGTTAAAATTTTACAACACAATGGACAGCATTTTGGGTCATCGACCCATTGTGCAAGTATTGTCTTCAGTTAGAAACAGCATGAGTAAGTCCCTTTATTTCATTTTATATAGCTTAAAGATGTTAGTAAAAATGCTAACGTGCATGCTAATGCATGTGTAGTGTAATTATTCATTTATTCTGTTTAGGTATATCCCATGTATTATTAGATGCCGAGGCGGACGCTAAAGATGAGGAGCCAACTATGGATACCTCCACAGACTCGGAGGATAACTCCAGAATTTAACATCTTGTAAAGTTATATTGGTTGACTGATGAAATTAGGGATGGATCAGAAAACAAATTTGACAAAAAATAAATGTGCGGTTAGGATTAGTGTTAAAGAAAATATGTTATCAACAAAAAGTTGCGTGAAATCAAACTGAAAAAACTTGAAACAGTTGCCGTAATGTTTCTCTGTAATGGCAGCTTATGCTTTTTTTTTCTTTTTGAAATGCATTTTGTATACATTTTTATATTTACTTTTTTTTTTTACAAAAAGTTGCGGAAACCCCACATTGAACTTGGGGAACAAAAGGCTATGTGCCTGTGCGTTACTATAATAACAATGTACACTCAAAGTGCAATAAAGGTAAACTTAGCTTTGCTTCTGATCAAAGTCATTTTAGATTGTTTGCTTGTGTGGGTGAACTAATGAGCTGTAGCCAAATGCTGGGCAAGAGCTTCTCTAATCGCAAGGGCTCCTGCATCTGGAATATCCTGATGATGTCCCTGGGGCTGTTGGGCATAGAGCACTGCAGGATCTAATGCCACTGGTGGTAGCTGCTGTCTTTTCTCCTCGCATATATTATTAAGAATACAACATGCAGCCACCACCACAGGCATGAATTTATAGTCTATATCAGACTGCTTAGATAAGACATGCCATCTCGCCTTAAGGTGTCCAAAGGTATGCTCCACTTTGACAATGCTCACACTCGTGTTCATTGAAAGTTTCCTGTGTTGGTGTCAAAGTGGAACTGGAGTAGCCTTCCATCACCCAGGGTAGTAGTGGGTATGCAGGATCACCAACTAGGAGTAGTGGGACTTGCACACCCTCTATGTCCTTAGGTGCTTGGGGGTGTTAAGCTGGATATCTGAAAACAGCACAAATGTGTTCGTGGTTTGGTGTGGTACATTCTAAAACTCAATCACACTTAATGTATGTCAAAATCACCTAAACTGTAACACTGTAGTGAGATATAGGATCTTTTTGCGCTTCTAATAGTTGTGGGAAATATTACCACTGGAACAAGTGAAAAAATATCTTTATGAACTGCATATTTTCACTTGTTCCTTTAGCTGTTTTTTTTCCCTTTCAATGATTAGCAGCACAAAAATGCCCTGTATCTCACTGAAATGTTAAGTTAGATTATTTTGATTGAAATTTAATTAAATATTTTGACTGAAAATTAGACAAATACACTTGGTAAAATTTGGAGTTTTACCTAAACAGATGTGATGTGGCAAACACGGCAACATCATGAGCACACCACAGAGATGTCCTGCATCGTTAATTGAACATCAGCCACGGCTTGAAGGACAATTGATGTCCAACCTTTCCTATTTACATAATCGCAATTGCCATCACTGGGGGCACGAACAGGTACGTGAGTCCTGTCGATAGCGCCTTACACCTGGGGTATTTTATTGTGCCTCGTAATTGCGCTGTGCAATCTCAAGTGCCTCGTTCACATTTGGCAACCTGATGGTTCGCTTCATCAGCTTATCACATATGGTTTGGCAAACCCCATACATCTGTGCACAGTGGTTTTGCTCACGCCAAATGTCTCACCTATTACTGTGTACTCAGAACAGGTCTCTACTTTGTATAGGGCCAAAAGCCAATTGGTTTTGTGTAGGAAATGCTTCCCAAGGGCATGACAAGTCTGGTGCCACGAAAGGTTCAATAGCATCACACTGTTCATTAAACCTTGCCTGGATCGTTCTGAAATTCAGGATCCACAACTCATTGGTGAATTCCTCATGTACAGTTCTCTCTCAGAAATCTTTTATGTGTGGCCGCTGCTCTTCTTTTGTGTAGGACAGTCACTGCAATAGCAGTAGATGCAACCGACACTACAGTGCCAACACCATGGAGGATTTGCATGAAATTCAGTATGCCCATCTTCCCTAAACGAGCATCTTGCGAGAAATATACAGTATTTTTCAAGAATTACGACATATCGGGACACGGGACTGTAGTAGAATCACTCATCAGAAGCCAAGCACTCTTCAATGGAAACACCTACAAGTAACAATTGTACTTTGTTGAAATTGTAGATATATCGCTTTTATTTTGTGGAAAACTATAATGGAAACCCAGCTACTATGACAGGCATAGTTGTGTTTTCATTAGTAGACAATCCCTGTGTGTTTGTTACCTCAGAATGTGCCATTTACATTTACAGAGGGAATGGGGTCGTCTCTAGAGTCAGGACGGAAACTCAGATTGGACTTCTTCTTCTCCCTTTCTTTCCCCATTTTATCAAGGGTGGCATCCAGCCCCAGGTGCATTACTGTTACCACTATGTTTCAGTCACATTTTACCAGCAACGATAAGGGAAGATTAAATGAGGGCTATTGACTTTGTTGTGACCTACATTTTATACACTAAGGACTACATTTACCAATGCAGCGCTAGAGCCAACCTGTATTTGGCACCAAAAAAACAAAGGTTGACTTTCACAAACTGACCTACTTGCATATATATTTCTAATAAATTCCCATTTTAGAGCACAAAATATGTGGAGAGTATGTGATAACTTGTGCGAAGTAATTTACACTGATTTACAAGGTTTGTTGCTGTGAATTTACTGCTAATTGCACCAGTATATAATGCAAAAAAACCTGTCTAAAATTATTTTGCACTTAACATGGTGCATAGAGGAAGAAAAAAAAAATTCTACTCACCTTAACTTATCTGGAACTGCAGATGATATATGAACATATAGTGACAGGCCATGTTATAATTAGTTTGCTCGATTAGGTCAAAGATGACTTAGAGCCTCAAACAGGAAGGAGTCATGCAACACCTGCTGCAGCAGGTCTCTGAGATGCCACCGACTGAAACCACGGTATGTTCAAAAGGTCTAGTTGCACAAAGGCAATCGCAGGTTTGAGGCAGTACTAGGTTTCCCAAATGTTCCAGGAGTGATTGAGGAGACCCATGTTGAAGTCTTCCTCCACATGACAAAAATAACCTGCTCCGGAACAGAAAGCACGTGCACACTGTCAATATTCAAGTCATGTGCGACTTCATCACCCTCTTTAGCAGCATCAAATTCCCAGGATGTGTTCACGATACATTTATTTTCAGAAACAGCAGTCTGTAAGTGAGAAGCAGGTGGTGGTTATTACTGATGAAGAATTCATGTTTCCGGTTTTAATAAACTGTTACTCTCTACGATTAAAGTAAAAAGTCACCAGTAGACAAACAGTAAATAGTCTCATACATGGAATCGTACATGGAATACCATTGGGTGGACTTTCAGTGTGCTCAAAAGCCAAATCCAAGTACCGCATTTTCCGGACTATAAGTCGCACTTTTTTTCATAGTTTGGCTGGTCCTGCGACTTATACTCAGGTGTGACTTATATA
>JAPQRQ010000005.1:5305030-5324631 GCA_037367365.1 Apogon talboti | reverse complement strand
TTATTATTATTATTATTATTATTTTGTTTTCCTGTGTGCAAAGTGTACACCAATTAAAATAATCGCATAGTGTTTGGAAAAAAAAAAAGTTCTGATACTTCTGCACCTGTAAACAGACACTGTAAATATGTTTTTATTTATTATTTCATTTTTTCTTTGCTCCACCATGGTCTCTATGTTATGTCCATTTTTTTTCCCTCAAAGTTAGGGAATATGACTATGGGTAATAAAAGACAGCAGAGCTGATGTTAATAAAAGCACTGATACAGTATGTGTATCAGCTTCAGTTTCAGTCCACACACAATGAGTGTTGAAAATGGCAGAAATTTTTAGAAATTATAAATATTTGGTCGTTCAGAAGACAACAGATCTTGTCAGTTTAACCCATAAAGACCCAAACAGCCACCAACGACCTAAACCATCTACTGATTTAAAATGTTTAATACCTGCTGATCCATTTAATCCTATCAATACATGTCAATACCAGTAATTAGTGTAAAATGCAGATATGACCCATTTGGATGTTCAGAGGCTCCGTAGTTACCTTGGAAACACCGTCATCTTCTACAACATTAAGTAAACCGATAAAACCCAAAAAAGTTTGATCAGTGACAGTGGATGGAAATACTTGTTTCTACGTTCAGTTATTGATATCTTTGCTGAAATAGTCACTTTTTCTTAAGTTTTCTCTGTTTCTGATATAATAATAATAAGTTTCAATGAACATCTACACGATTAGTAAATTAAATAAAGGAAAATCGATAATATACACTTAAAAAATGCAAAAACCAGAGGATAATATTATAATAAATGGTGATAAATCCCTTCAGAAAGGTCAAATGAGAGAAAAAATCATTTGGGAACTGCCACAAAAGTAGCTCTGGGTGTCTATGGGTTAAAACACCAGCCTACTGATGTAACTAAATTTAGGTTTGAAGGGTGCATACAGGTAGTGTTGGCCTTGACTAAAGATACTGTCAGATAATGAAAACTGAACAGAGAAAACTGTTTGACATGACACATGGGAGAAAATTTGGATTTAATCTCACTGACATTGTCCATCCCACCAGCCCTGTAGCAATTTTCCAAACTGTGCAAAAGTTACATTTCACTCTCAATGAGCTTCAAGGACATGAAGTTCTCCACTTTATTGTGCAATGGAAATTACTTTGCAATCAGTTTATCTTAGTGAGTTTATAGTGGTTAAAATATATGCTTTGAAATGTGACATTGACTGTTTTGTTCATTTTTTTATTGTACAGTGTCAGTGTGTTCTCTAAAACGGATTTACAGTCAGAAAACATTATTAAAAAAGCCTTATAAAACTTGCATGTACTGGAATTTACCAACATCTATTCACCATTCAGCGTGAATTCTTTTAGAACCTCATCTCCTGTTTTTCCTCTCACTTGTTAACATGACCGAGTTCAGTTTAGTTCTGGTAAAAACCTTCTTTCACTGAAGGATTTAGCAGCTCAGCAGCTGTCAGAATCTGTGCAACGAAATATCACATAGGATGAGAGGTGAGACCGGCCTAATGGGCTGAATCATGAGCTTACCACCTGAGCAGTAGCTCCAACACGTCTCCATCAGCCTCCTCAACCTGACTGAACATCCAATCACCTGGAGGACAGCAAGTTGTCTCAATCCACAGGCAGAGGGCAGCATTGTACACACTTTTATTAGTGCACAGCCCTTCAAACACAGGTTCCAGTCGAAATCAGTTTGTCTCTAACTAGTTTGACATATGAGATTAATGATTTGCAGTTTCCTGTCGTATAGTGTAATAATATACTGTATATACTGGGTTGATTATAACGATTTAATGACAGACCAAGATCCTTTTATGTGTAGGTTTCATTCATTTTCTTCATTCATCATAATTATTACAGTGACATAAAGGACTGTACCACCAGATTTGATCGTTTCCTACATTTTCCCATATTTTCAAAGTTTTTCTTTTTTTAAATATTTTATTTTGTACTCTTCATAGGACAACAATACAGTTACATACTTACAAAACAAGACGACCTCACCGACCCACAACAACAGGACCAGAGACAACAGACAGACAGACAGACACACAACCCCCCCCCCAAAAAAAAAAACAAAAAACAGATACACTGACAGAGACAGGACAAAAAACAAAACAAAAAAAAACCAGACATATTTGTATTCCTCTTACTGTAATGATCAGCATTCACCAAGATCCCTTTTCTAGGATCTGCAACACACTCACAGTACACAATTATCCAAATGTGTGCTGTTCATTCATCAGCTGTTTCAACACAGCATCCAAGTTGCTGTTGTTGCAGAAATAGAAGCTTTATTCCATTATTTCTTGCGTGTTGGGTGCATATGCTGTCAGAACAATATATTGTCTACAACAGACATATCGTTGTTTAGATTAGAAAATGTGACTACAAAATGGAACAAAGGATTTTAGCAACTGAAGAATAAATTCTCTAGTATTATTGATGACCAGAATATTCAGATGTTTCTGTTATGAATAAATAATCTTGCAGCATTTTCTATTTTCTGCAGTATAATCCATGAACACAACTGGAGTTTCTTCCTGACAGAGCGCTGCTGGAGGAGTTTTTAATCCTAAAATGTACGTCCAAGGAGTCATTATTTACAGTATTTATGGTATTATTGTGCTATACACACAATATAAATAACTTATACTAATAAATGAACTCACCATCTGAGTTGCTCATGCAAAAATGAGATGTTTTCCATATATACTCAAACATATCATTAGATCCTGTATTTGTCACATGATTCACAGCAACTTGACAGTGAATACACGGTCAAATGGATATATTACTGACCAAAAAGTTACAGAATTGCAGAGTACAATAACAGCTGACAGAATTGACAAACATTTCACCTGCAGCCATTTGCTGATGCAAGGACATGGAATAATTAATTCCATGAGGCTGACCCATGAAAGATATAAAATCAGAGGCATGTTTAGAATTGAGTGACTCACATGTGTCTCCTGCATTAGAGGCATCTGCTCTGTAGAGTTGTGACCTTTTACCTCCAGCTCTCTCCCTCCTAGTGACGGCGCTGACCCTGAGCGCACATTCTTGAAGCTGAATCTGAGAATCTCCACGGGGGGCAACTTTAAGAACTGGCACTGGGGGAGATTGAAAATGGATATCAGCCAAATCGCTCAGAACCTGTATGCAGTCCAGTTGGAGCGCCTTAACATGTATCCCTGTTTGTGAATGTGCACAAGACCAGATACCCCCTCCAGTGTGAACGATTGTGGGATGGTGTGTGAGTGCATGTGCTTGCCTTGTAGATGTAAGTGTGTGTGTGTGTTATGACTCCAAGTTCGAGCTCCCAGTGTGGGCTTCCTTCTATCAATAACACTCCTCAAAAAATCATTCCCGTGAATGGGATCCATTGACCCAAGCTGTTACTGAGTGACACCCTGTGGCAAGGCGCCAGCACACAAATGGTTCATTTGTTTATAAGCTGACAATCACAGGCAGACCAACCCTAAGAGGCACAGAAAGACATAAACAATTTTTGCTCTTAAACTCCTACTGAACTGAAGGGCTACACAGCTGCTTTGATGGTCTTTATGCATGGAAAAGGGACCGCTTTCTCATTTTTATTCTAGTGACAACCACACACACTTTAATTAAGTCAAACCGTAGCTCAACAATGCGTTTCTATGTCAGGTTGCTTCTGAATTCTATATTATTATTATGTTTTCCATAGCCTGGAAAAAGGCAGAGGGGTTCTGTTTTGACTCTGGTGTCTTCATCAGCCTTCAGTCCAGTGTGCAAAGTGTCTGGGAGCAGACTTTGGCTTCTCTTAATAAGACATGCGCTCCTCTGAAAATATGAAAGGGAACATTTTGGGGGAGTCTCGACAATGTTGAAAATCTGTAATCTTTGCAATTTTTTTCATTATTTTTATCATCACGGTTTATTTGTAAAAAGAGGATATTATTGATATACAATGTCAAAGTGAATCTTTATTATTTACTTTAGTGAAGGTACCGGCTTATATACTATTCACGCTATCTCCACCGAAGCTTTGGTGGAATAAAATTCTGTGGATTTTCACTTAAACTTAAGGATGAGGAAAACAACTAACTTGCACAAATCAAATTTTTACTCAGTTACAATCATGATGAATAAAAGTGAAATAAGGTCATTTACAAAAGTGAAACAGCAATAGCAATGAGCAAAAAAGAGAACTGATTTTCATTTCTAATTCTAAAGGCTCTTTTCTTCCATTTCCTTCTCAAAATAAGCAAATGAAAATGTATTAAGTAGTCTCCTTCTTTGACTTGTAAAAAAATTAAATTTATATATATATATAAACTTTTTTTGGTAATGATAGAAGTCGTCATCTGTCATTCATTCATTCATCTGTTACCATTTTTTATTGTTCATAATTGTATCTATCAGCATAATGATGAATTAAAGTTAAATCAATGTGTTGTGATTACTCTCTAATTATAGCAGTAATAAATCAACAGTCAGAAATTGTGAGGAGAAGAATAATACATGGAAAAGTGTAGAACAAGAGAGGAAAAGCAAAGGAAACAGATGTGCAGGCCTCTGTAATCACCATAATCAAACCCCTGATATTTCCATGTATGTATCTTCCATTGTTCTTACCAGTGCTTTGAACTCACCAGGGCTAATAGGTTCCTTAAGCGTAGATTGCTGAACGTCTGTGGGCAGTTTAACAAACACAAGGCAGAAACAACGTAAGTTTTACCATCTATCACTTCCTAAACATGGTCAATAGTAACCTCCTTTCTTCTCAACCCAAATAGATCACCTAAAAAAGAGCCTACTAGCATTGATCCGTCCTTTTGTTACCTGCACAGAGGGATCTATGTGATCACTGCTGTTTATCTCTCTTTGTCCACCCATGCATCGGTCTGTCTGAGGGTAAAAATTCTGCAAAAATACTTTTTCATGAAACTTGGAGGAAGGAACGGGCATTGGATGAGTATGATGCAGATCCATAAACAAGGGCAGAGGTTACAGTTGCTTATCACTTTATTTAACACTGGAGAGCCCCAGACTAACCTGACACTGGCTTCAAATTAGAGCAAAGTCCTTTTTTAACATGCAAACACTAACTGACATCAACTGTCAAAGAGGAGGAAAACACAGGTCATAATTTGTGGTTTGTTTCCAGTATATTAATATTGTAGATCAAGACTGATGCCCTATTGGCCTGGTCTGTGTTTTCTGAGAGCTCTCACTGTTTACATTATGAGTTTCTTCTGTTAAAGCTTCAACTTGCACTGATAATTTAGAAGAGATTAACTATATAAATATACTGGAGACTTTGTCAAAGCAGTTCTTACTACCATGGGACTTAGTTACTACACTGCTGTGACTATGGATAGATGCAGCGATAATATTCTCACTGAGGCCTGTGCGACACACTTTACTCAAAGCTGAGACTGACTGAGCATTGAAAGTTATAACAGAGAAACAATAACACACTGGGTTTGTTTTAACAATGTGAGAGTGATTGGACTGGACATCCATATGACTGGATAAAGGCATACTTTAACAGATAGACAGATCAATATGTGGATAATACCAGTAATCAGTCAAATTAGCATCCAGACAATATGAAGAAATATTTGGACAGTGACACAAATTTTTGCAATTTTCCCTCCCTACACCACTACAATAGATGAAATGAAACAATCCAGATGTGGTTGAAGAGTGGACTTTCAACTGTAATTCAAGGGGTTTAACACAAACATGGCACTAACCATTTAGGAATCACAACCATTTTAGACATCGTTCCTCCATTTTCAGATGCTCATATGTAACTGGGCTGAATGACACCCAGCGTCATGTCCAGATGTGTCCTGTTTCTTGGTTATTCTGAAGCAAATAGAAGGGCTGGTGTTGAATTTACATTTGGAATTCTCAATATGAGATCGAAAGAGACGTCAAGTGAAAGAGGCAGAAAAATCTAGAGGACCTGACTAATTCTGTGTTTATTTGTAAGGGGAGAGTATCAATACTATTTTCTCCTTTTTTTGTCCTCCTGACTATTAACCAAATATCAGAATCCTGTAATCTTCAGTGTTATGTCGTTTTGTCCTTCACAGGAAACAGGCGTCTACATGGACATCTGCTTTCAATTCCTACAGGTTTATTTGGTCCAATCTGGCGACCCCAGCCCCGGTCCAGTGTGGGGTGTTTGTATAAGACCCATTTTCTTATTTGATTGTGTTTTAAGGAGTACATGTCTGTCAATAGCACATTTTTCTGTGTGTTCTGATGAATGGTTGATAACGAGAGCTGGAGTCCCATGATGGTTAAGTAGCGGACCACAGAAACAACTCCGTGTTATTTCAAAAGATTTGAATGTCTGACCTGAAATTTGTCTTTTTACGTAGACAAGAGTGGAGTGTGCTTGTCTCAGCATGTATGAATGTATTTATTTTCTGTAGTGCTGAGATGATGGTGATTTAAGGGGTCACTATGGCTGAAATACTACCCTGCAGATAATTTATGGCAGGCTAAAGCTCACCAGTTATCAACATTCACGTGAAACACAATTATGGGGCTAGCATTAACTGAAAAAATATCACATATATATTAGATTATAGCCAAGGTAATTGTTTGCTGTTTTGGTTGTTTTTTCTATTCTTGAGTTTCATGAAACCATTTTGTCCTGACTGCAGTTAGCTCCCTTTGACTTACGGAATCCACACCATCCCTTATGCAATGTTTCTGATAGTAAATGAGCCGTAACATCTGTCAGCAAAAGCACTCAACAAGAGGCAATTACAGGACTGACCTGTACCTTTGTTTGTTTATTCTTTTATGGATTGACTTGGTGACCTACAGCGTCTGTAATTTCAGTGTTGTGTTACATGAAGCAGAGGACAGACCTGTTCACAGACGCATTCTGTTCATTGCGCTGTTATGACTTAAATGTTTTGTGCAGTTTGCATTGGCAACAGTACTGATTTTCAGTGTGTTTTTTGTCCACATTTTCTCAGTAGCACACAGTTAAATAAGACACAAGATTAATGTTAAAGTTATGGTACATTTGTGATAGAAATTAATGATAAGCTATGTGTGTTCATTTAAGTGTCAGACATAGACCAAAATAATTCATAGAGAGAAAATCCAGATGCTGTTTATATTGAATATCTTCTGTGTGGTAACTGCATTTCTGCAAGGTGATAAAGTGCAGTAATTTAACCTGTAGGAATGACTCCAAAAGAATCAATCTCGGAATTTACTACATTTCCCAAAATGCATCAGGGAGCATAACGTACTTTGTATACTGAATAAACTCATGGCTATAAATCTTGCATTTCCTCGCTTGGTCACATCAATCATACAAAGACCCCTGTGACCTTTTCTGGGATGCAGTCACTCCTAAATCAAAGCACAAACTAACAAGTCAATTAGCTTTCTTTTCCTGTTGATATAACAAATCAATTAAGTCTCATTTCCTGTACATCTAAAGAATCTGTTCACTCTGGTTTCCTGTTTGTTTCCTGCAGGCTCCACATACGACGGCAGTGCAGCTGCCTTGTTTGTGGCAGACCACATACACACATCAAACGCCTACAAATGGTCTTATCACAGCACATTAACCTCACATAAACATACAGTGAACCCTGACTCACAGCAGCAGGGCAGCATGTATGGACGTAACCACCCCAATGTTCACGCAGGACACTCCAAAAGCTACTAAGGTGTGTTAAAAAATTGTGAATTGTATTTACAAGCATGCTTTCAAATAAAAAAAAAAAAAAATAGAAAGTGAAAGTGAAACTAAGCTATGACGAACGTAAATTGAGTAATAAGTGTCTCCTAAATCCACAGGAAAAAAATGTCCCCAACTTTTGCAATTTTTCTGATCTTAAAATAAAATTAAATAGCACATGTTACATCAAATCAAATCAAATGAGCTTTATTTATCACATACACAATCATACATTGTACAACATGCAATGAAATGTATTGTGTGTCTCTCCTCGGGGTACTTACACACAACCAAACAACAAAAGGACAACAGTATAAAAAAAAAACAAAAACCAAATAAGCAAGTACATGATAAATTAAGAAGTATAGGAATATAATATAAATATAAAGTGTATTATATGTACTTAGTGTGCAATGTGCAGTTGTAACAGTACATACTGGTGTTAATGAGTCTGAGTCATGAATCTGATATAATGTAATAGATTTTCTGGTCCCTTATTTTTTTTGGTTGCTTTTACTTGACCAAGATATAAACATACAGTATGATCAACACATGTAATTATTAAGTTAGCGACTGGCATCTCATATTACCCTAAGCTACAAATGCTTTAGTCTGTAGCTTTAATCAATGCTATGTTCTTGTCCCTGAACAAATGAATGCTAAATAAATAAGTTAGAAGTCTTACTGTAATGGTATATCTATTCTTCATTCTGCAGACCACATTCCTAAAATCAAGTCCCAAAAACAGCAAAACTATTTCAAAATCTTTATTATATAAAATACTAATTTATTGCCCGTTATTTATTACACTTAACTAAAGCTCTAGCTACCAGACATCCTTGCACCCTTTAGACTAAATATAACTCAATTGTATTATTTATGAACAATATTCTAATATGTAATCTCCATTAACCCATAAAGACCCAAACAGACCAAAACCATCTACTGATCTAATCTGTTTAATACCCGTTGATCAACTAATCTTATCAATACATGTAAATAATTGGTGTAAAATACAGTTTGTCATCTTTTCATGGTCATCAGATATGACCCATTTGGACGTTCAGAGGCTCCGTCGTTACCGTAGAAACACCGCCATCCTCTACAACATTGATTCCCTGGTAAAACCCATGGAGTTGAATGACAGTGGATGGATACACTTGTTTTAGGTTCAGTTAATGAGAGATTTTGCTGAAAAAGTCACTTTTTCTTGAGCTTTCTCTGTTTTTGATATAATAACCCAGTGAATTAAATATAGGAAAACACCTGATTTACACTGAAAAAATACAGAGGATAATATTATAATAAATGGTGATAAATCACTTAAGAAAAGTCAAATATAGAGAAAAACAAACCTATTTTGGAACTGCCACAAAGGTACTGTATCACTGGGTCTTTGTGGGTTAAGCTTTGTTTTAGTCAGCACCAATTACAGAAGTACTTATTTATTTCTTTACCAGATCCTCATTAACCTTCACTGCTCTTCGGGCTACAAAGTTAGCTTCCATTAAAATTAAAACCAGAAGTTTCTGTCATTGAAAAACACAGCCTCCTGCAGCTGCTGAACATCCAGTCAATGAGGGCAGTGAACCTGTCTTTGCAGCAGGAAAAGCATTAAATTGTGTGGAATTATGTTGAAATGCTCCAAAGAGATGAGAAAAACACAATTATCAGTGGGTTTTTCCACATAAATACATTTTAAAGCCATTTATGAAGGAGACTCGGGGTTCCATTACTTTGTATGATCATACATGGCCATTGAAATAATAATGGGAAGTTCAATGAATGAGGATTTTTTATTTTATTGATACAAATATTTCTGAGCCCTTTTTGGTTTGGTTCTAGCAGAGGGTGATTAAGAACCAGAGAGAGACTCTCACCTGTGTAGAGAGAAACTTAGATTAATAAACTTGCAGTGATGTATTTAAGTTGTAAAATTAGATGTATTTCTTTGTGTGATGCTCTGTATCAAATAAAGACTCAACCCATATTTTCATGGTTGTCTCTTCAGCAGCAGCTTCTGGACTCTGATATCAGGGGGAGGAGTAAAGACATAATATTGAATAGCTTTATTATTATATTCGTTGCTTTATTGTTGTTTTAATATTTGTCATACAGATGCACTTGTGTATATATTGGGGTTTGTAACTTCACTCCAGTCTCATGCTCCTTTGTCAAAACCCAAAGCCACCGGACAAACAGACAGCCATTACAACTGAAAACTGAAACAAATATGAAACAATACTATGCATTTCTATGTGGAGCAGAAAATTGCTCCTGACTGACTCACTTTGTAGCTAAAAATGACCAGTGAAGCCAGACTTAAATCTACATAAATATTTTATTTTTTGCCATGGTAATACTATTACAATCATATCATGCCATGAGTAAAATGTGACAGACCAAACTATTCTGTATGGGTAAACAGTTTCATGTATTTAAGACAGAATTATTATTACAATCATATGTTTGAACATATTTAAAGCAACATTTCAGTGGCTGCATAAAAATACAGGAAACAACATTGGGAATGTTCATATGGTCTACAGTAAAACTATAGAAGTTAAATAAATTAAATGAGTGATCTCTATGTAAAAAATAAAACAAAAAAAAAACCCAACAACAAAACAACAAAAACACATTAAAACATGATTCCTGTCAGCTGGCACATACAGAAAAGAAAGTAATAACACTGATATAAAAACAACATGGTCATCTGTCCTTTTCAAAACTCATGTCAGTGAGACACATGATGCAGGCTATGGTGGTTAGTTCCTGAATTTCTTTTAAAAATATACTGCATATCTATTTTTATATATATTTATATAAACAACAAAAACTTTTGATAATTTTTATTTTTTATATATCTAAAATACATCTATAACATTTAGAAACAATATGTACAATTTCCCCCCTCCCAAACAGTATCAATCAAATTCTTCTAAAAAGGAAGAATAAATTAAGGTCTGAGAAACACCTATGTTTGTGAGGCCAGAGGGGTTAAGGGCTTTTTACGCACACAAAACACAAGCACACAAACTCAAACACACACATAAAGAATATACACCGATCAGTCATAACATTATGACAGTGACAGGCCAAGTGGTATTAATGTTGATGATGTCATTCCAGTGGGACCCGTCAGTGGGTGGGATATATAAGGCAGCAAGTGAACATCAGCCCTGAAGTTGACGTGTTAGAAACAGCAAAATGGACAAGAGTATGGATCTGAGCGACTTTGACGAAGGACAATTTGATGGTCAAATCACTTTGCATTTCCGATGTAAAATGTTTTGTACGCATCAAAAGTATCTAAAGAACAACAACCTGATCTCAACCAAATATCATAATTACTACCTGTCTAATATTGTGTAGGTTCCCCATTTTCCACCAGACCTCTGAAGATGTGCTGTTGTATTTGGACCAAGACATTAACAGCATGGATCGGATTTATTTGTCCAACACCTCCCATAGATCCTTAGTCCATTTTTAGTCGGTACTAACCACTGCAGACCAGGAACACCCAATAAGACCAGCACATGTGGAGATGCTCTGACCCAGTCATCACCTGGACCTGGTCAAAGTCACTCAGTTCTTCACGTTGAGGACTAAATGTTCATTTTAGAGGTCTACCGATATGGGTTTTTCTAAGGCCGATGATGCTTTTTAAAAATTCAGTCAGCCGGTAGCCAATATCTACAGCTAATTTTTGAGACTGATATTTAAGGCCATTTTTTTAAAGCACATTGACTGTAAAATACAATGGAAACACACAGATAATTAAGATTTTTATGCAGCAATGTAAATGAAATTATTAATACACGTACACATAGTACTCTTTAAACATTTATTGAACTTCAAGTGCTGCCCTGATCAAATATCTTATAACATTTTTACTACTGATCAAATATTGGCTTTAAAAAAAATTAAGACTGATGGCCGATATTTAAAAAAAAAAATCTATATATCGCCTGGCTGATATATCGGTCTACCTCTAGTTCATTTGCTGCCTAATTTATCCAACTCAGCAAAAGGTACCATTGTAATGAAATAATCAATATTTTAGTAACACTTCTCGTGTCAGAATGTACAGGCTGATTGGTGTATGGTTCCAGTTGTAATAAAACCTGTAGGTATTTCATCTTCACTACTGATGCTGTCATGTTATCTGACACCAACTTCAGTTTCTGTTTGGATCTCATCACCCCAGAGTGACTTTATGTGGAATAATGTGTCTATTTTTTTGCACTGTGATCCATAAGGCAGCTGACATGTGGTGTAATATTGGTCCCATAGCACAGACTATTGTGAGCTCCATTAGTCTTCTTGTGTATTCGCTCCTGCTCTGTGATAGAAACCTCATGAAACGTTTGTGTTTCATGTTCCAAAAACACATTAAATGAACTTTCATGCTCATCGTGGCCTCAATTTGTAACCGACATGCTCGTTTGACATAATCCTCCATGTCAACTGTGACTTAATTGAGCCAAACGTCCTGAAACCTTCTGTTACACAAGTTCATTTCACATCCTGTCTCCATTTTTTTTTTTTTTTTTTGTGAGCAGCGAAATCCTCTGGAAGGTGAGCTCTGACGATATTAAATACATGACCACCTCCACTGTGTATCTACAAGAACCGCAGTGACCCAAGGGATGATCTGTTAAAGGAAATCAGTCCGCATCTGTGGGATCACTGTAACAAATGTACAGATGCACAAGAGGAAGGAGGAGAGTAGTGAAAAGGTGGAGGATGCAGCAGATATGTGGTGGTAGTTGTAGTGGTTGTAGACGCTGTCAGGAGGCTGGACCGTGATGTAGCCGTTGATGATCCGGACCAGTGGGGGAGGTGGAGACTGGACCACGGTACTGCAACAGAGAAAAGACATGAAACAGATTAAGAACAGGAATTTATTAATTTATTTACCTTTTAATTGTCAAACTGTTTGTTTTCCTTGTTTGGTGATTCCAAAAATAATTAAAAAGAATAATTCAGTGTTCATTTGTATCTGTACTAGATTACACTCATGTGATTTACATCCATGTATCTTAATACTTTTATTATTAAAAAAAACTGGACTATCATGCTGCATTTCACTAACTAATGCTGATTCACATATTCTTCACTGTATATTATATGAATCTGTTGGATAATGCCATTTAATATTCTGCTCATGTTCTGTAGAAGTGAAACTGACTCTGTTTAGGGCATACTGCACCCCTCTGTACACAGCACATTTGTGGGTGAACTATAAAAAGGCCAGCTTCCAGAGACTGACAGTGGCATACAATGATGCTCTAAGGCTCTTATTAAAGAAGCCCAGATGGACTAGTGCCAGTGAACTGTTTGTGTCTAATCGTGTCAATTCATTGCTGTCTTGAGAAATCTCATGTTTAAGTTTATGTGTCGCCTGAATCATTCAGAAAATACTGTAATTTTATTGTTGACTAAGCTAACATATAGTAGTGTACGTTACACATCTCAGTCCTGGAAACACTGGTATGACTGCCTCTTGAAAGAATAGAGTTTTTTTTTTATTGTGTTTGTGTTTATCTGTTTGTCTTTTAGCATGGACCATGAGTCTGTAATAAAGCTTGTCTATCTGTCTGTCTGTCTGTCTGTCTATCTATCTATCTATCTATCTATCTGTTTGTCTGTCTGTCTGTCTGTCTATCACATCCACACTAATGCAGATATTTTTCTCTACATTTGTGCTTCACATAATTACATAAAAAATGTTTTGGGTCACAAATATAGAGATTTTTAAATTTAATTCTTCATATGACACACATAAAAATCACTGGAAATATTAAGGAAAATGTGAAGGCCAGAAAAACACTATTAAAAACTTGCAGCTCTCAATGAGATAAGATAGAAATTCATTATAAAGTTTTCAAAGCTGACAAGTTTTTAGACAAACTCAGTAAAACTGCTTTTTCTTTTCATGCACCATCTGCATTGAATTAACTACAAAACATCATCCTATTTGAAACACTCCCTTCCTTAAACAGCTTTAAAGGTATTTTACAAGCTGTTATGAAAGAATCCTGCTGCTTCTTTACATAATCTCTGCAGATGGTGTGATTTATGGATGTCTTCAGTATGGTCCTCTCATCCTCTCTTTTATTATCTTTTCAAAATTGCTTTTATGTAGTTAGTGCATTTTATACTGTATGTAAATTTGTTTTTAATGTGTCCTGTATCTCAATCAGACCTTCCTCGATAAATAAAGGATAAATAAAGTATAGCTTGGGAGCAGAAGTTTTCATTAGTTTTTATTTCTGATCTGATTTTATTGTAAAGCACTTTGTGAAACCTTTCTGCAAAAAGTGCTATATAAATTACCTTTATTATTATTATTATTATTATTATTATTATTATTATTAGTTGTATATAATCTTGAAGTTTTAGTTTTAATTTCAATTTGGTTGTGACTTCATAATAAGTTTATTTTGAGGAATTAACTGATGTAAGATGAGGTTATAGTTTTTATTTTAGTGTTTCCAGGTGTTCTGCAAAAATGTGGAAAAGGAAGGAAGACAGAGTACATGATATCAAAGATTATTATAGTTATGTATTGGCAATATACTGCAAAGCCTTTTTACTCTTGTATGAACGATTATCACTGGAACAAAACAAAAATGTACTTGCAATTCCATTTCATTTAGATTGTGTTGAGTTGTTCGTTACAGTTTTTTAAGATGTACGTTTTATTTTAGCTGCTGATAGTTTTAGTTTTCAGTAAATAGGCTTTAATAACCAAAACAAGTGGACAAATGGATCCCACCCTTCATTGTGGATATGATTTTATTGTGAACAGATTCTCCTCCTGTATTCTGTCTCTGTTTCGAACTCACACACCGCATTTCTCCTGTGGAATGAGAGGAAAATCGCGGCTCTGTGTTGAGGACAGAACTCCCCTCTACATCCACATATTGTCCGCAATTTCCAGAGAAAATATGCAGAAAGAAAACAATGGAAATATTAATGATGGCAAATGCTAGAAGGAAAATAAATCTCCAGAGCTGCAGAACTGACCAATCAGAGGAGATTTTACCAATACGAAACTCCTGGGTATAAAACTCCCTGATCAGTTCATGGCTGTAAACCAACTACCAGGCTGCCGACACGATTTTCCTCTGCTCACACCAAGTTTTCTCTCTGCCAATCTTTATCTGTCCCTATTTCCTCATTCATATCTCCCGTTCTGTAAACAAGCCTGGCAATTAAATCATTTTTGCTGTTCTGTTTGATACCGAGCCTGCAGTATTTGTGTGGTTTTGACTGGTCTGTGGCCAGGCAAAACAAACACACAAGTTCCTGAAATCCATTTGAGTAGATTTATGGTTAAGAGGCACAGATACAGTATGTTCCAGTTATACGTTTCAGTCTTCGGCCCTCATCCTGAGTTTTTGTGTCTGCAGATAAATGACAGTAAGCTGGGAATAATGCACAAATGATCTTTGGTGATTTTTAGTTGGATGCTTGGCTCAAAAATGCCTCAAGAGGAAAACTCTCCCTTCGGTCAAGGAGAAGTTTGCTAATTATTTTAAATCTATTATTTGATGTGGAAGGTTTTTCCCAGAAAAATAAGATCATATAATTTGGGCAGTGCCTTTCGGGTAATATGTATTACTTAAAACTCTCTGTAAATAATGGAGGAAGGTTTTTTTAGAACAAGCATTTAGTTATGAAGGAAGTTTATGTTTGGCTACTGAAAAAGGTCTGGAGAGGAAACCAGGTGTCGTCCTGCATCGAACAAACAGAGAGCTACATTTGCTTCTAGTTTTCAGTCTCTACCTCTACTTTTTTTTTCTTTTTTTTTCTTTTTTACATTTGGTCACCTTTTCAGACATTAAAATATACAAAGACATGCATGTAGAGTGTGTACACAAACAGTCCCTTTGGTTAAAAATACACGGACGGTCTCTCAGACATAATGTACACAAATGTTCACAAACCTCCTCTGTTCACAAGAACAGACGGTACATGGTGGGACTTTTCTTTCCGTGACTAATTTGGAATAGTGGTGCTGTACTTGATCATAGAGCAAAAAAAATAAAAAATAAAAAATTGTGCTCACGGGTTCAGTTTGGGGAATCTGCCCAACTGAATCCCATTTAGAGAACCGCTCTGTCACGTTCTGTTTAACTGCAAGAACTGCATCACGTAATATAAAAGCTATATAGATTTCATACACAGTTTAAGGTGTTTTATTTGTTACCATAACGTCTTAGGTTATCCTGATATAAGGACATGCAGGTTGGAAGTGGAAAACTATTAGATGTCTGTTATTGTACATGTAAAGATAAAAGTGTGAACATTAGCAGTGATGATCTCATTAAAAAGAATAATAACAAGAATAATAATTTCCTGTGATAAATTAACTTTTTCTTCTCAAGTCTTTAATTTCACTGGTTATTCACTGGTTTCTAGAATAAAGTAGTGAGGCTAAATGTGGGTTAATAATACAGAAAAATAAAGTCAAAGTGGTAGTTTTCAAGATGATTGCACAATGGACATTACTCTAAAGGACTGTTTGCCTCTGAGCTACTACTACTACTGTCTGCACATCAAAATACATTCACTTTTCTGAATCCCTCAACATTCACAAATCTATGGCGTAAATATGCATAAATGTACACTTTCTATTCTGCTATAGTTTACTCTTTAGACCACTTATTTATTCTTATTCCATTTTTTACCACTTTTTTAATGTATGGCATTCAACAAGGTGAGAGACAAACAGTATTTGAATTCATCTAGTGAATGAACAACAAAAAAAATCTTTGAATAAACCTATGTATATGTAATGACACCTTATCATACTGTACAGCTTGAAAACACTTTTGTCATTTGTTTTCAGATTCATCATCATCTGTAAGATTTCGTGCCTTTAATCACTGATACAGACGATTTAAAAAAAAAAATGTAGACCTCTGTAAATGGATACTTAAAATCACAGAATCAATGTAGAGTCACAAAAAAGTAAATCCCTATTTGGACTCTGGTGTTTTGATTTGATTTGATTTGATTTGATGTATTTGCATGGGGTAAGTGAAGCCTGTTTATTTCTCATATTTACTGACGTTATTCCTCAGTAACTGATGAAAGACAGAATATATTCCTTATTGTATCTGTCATCTCACCTCTGAAGGACTTAACTTTGCTCCTTCACACTTCTAAAACTTTTATTTATCATCACCAGTACAGCTTCAGTTGTCCTCAACCAGGAAATAGGCTGAGTAAGTGTATAGAGGAAACAAAATTACAGAGATGTCTATTTGTATGAGACTAATATTATGGTAGAACCTCTGTGTTTGGTGAAATATTGAGCGTCATTTTGCTTTACAAATTATAGACATGTTGATTAAGATCACAGACAACCTCTGCAGTTGTATGACTAGTCCTGTAGGAACGGCTTTAAAATGGTGTGTAATTTTTTTTTTTTTAGAGAATATTTTATTTTTGATTTTTTTAAAGGACAAAAATACAGTTACATACTTATAAAACAAGATGATATTATCAACTCACAATGACAGGACCAGACACACAGACAGAAAAAAAATTAAATAAATAAATAACATGTTAAATATTTAAAATCAATTACAATTAGCATGTTAATTCAGTTTATGTGGATGTTTGTAGTCCAGTGATAAAACCCTCATGACCCTACGTAATCTTAAACAGATAATAGATGTAAAACCCTGATGGATGGGTGGGTTTTATTTATCAACTGTCCACAAGCATGAGGACAGATAAAATGATATCTTCATGACAAACTAGTTTCAACACAGCAGACCACACCTTGCGCAGAGGTCCCCCTTTTATCTGAAAGTGAGCTTGTTTTGTTGTCCGGTTAGTCCCTGCCCGGGGCTACTGCGCCAACAAAACCGGATCCTCAGTAGGAATTCCCAGGCTGCTGTTTTCACATCCAAAGATACTTATACGGGGTTTGAAACCAGTCTGGACTCCTACCTCACTGCAGGGTGTGTGTAGATGTGCTGAAGTGTGTGTGGACTGCAGGAGGAGTGCGGTGATGTGATATGATGGCTTTTTAGGCCCGCGGCATCACATCAGGAAGTGTCAGCTTTATTCTATAGAGGAGCAAACAGACTGCATTACACACTTCCAAGTTTCCCTCTCTCCTCTCACATCCTCTCCGTGTTCTCTTTCTTATTGTCTTCACTTATGACCTTTCATCTCACCTTTTCTACATTTCATCTCGTGCTTTTCCCCTCATACAGACAGGAGGTGATTACCGGCAACAAAAGGACAAAATATACCTGGGTAGTATTAAAATGTCTGTCTGCCTTGGGCTCCCGTGTCACAGACTCGTGTTTTTGTTTGATTTTTTTGATATGTTTGTGGTTTTGTGATTTGGTTTTTTGTCCTCTCACCTCTCCTCGATGCGAACCCAGAGGTCGTTAAAATGCCGATGCCGCTGTTTCTTCTGTTTGTTCCTCCGCTTTTTCTTCAGCATTTTCCTCTCGGCTTTCTCCAGCAGCTCTAGGCTATCTGGTGGAAAAAGCATGTGAGGTAACTGCTCCTCCTCCAGGAGATGCCCCTGGTCCTCCTCTCTGTGGGGAAGCTCATGGAGGAAAGGTTCAAGAGCAGGGGAATCGTCATGGAGGTCATCTGACTCTGACGATGTAGGCCTGGAGGAAGATCTCCTGTAAGATTATAGGAATGATCAAATAGAATATTATTGAGTGGCTAAAAGGAGAGAGGAGGAGAAACAAGAAGACACAAGGAGAAGAGAGACAAGGAGAGGAGAAAGAGAAAAGGAGAGGAGGCTCCATATGAACTAACAGGATGCTGTTTATGTTCCAATGACCAATATGCAGACTAATAGAGAACATATCCAAGATTTTCTGGAAAACAAATTAAAGGTCTGGAATGGGAGGCATGAGAGAAAAACCAAAACTCATCGTTCATGATGAGAAACACTCATGCTTTTGATGAGCTGCTGGATATCTCTAATGAGAATCTTTAACAATCACCATGCATGAAAAAACATGCATCAGATCAACGCAAACTGCATTTACATCCACAAAATATTCAGATTTTTCCTATATTCTGAAAAAAACACCTTTCTTCTAAGTGGCTTCCTGTTTACACACATCCATGCATACTGATGTGTAGGATGTTCCCCACCACTACTGGACTTGTTAAACCACATGACATCCAAATCTGTAAGAATGTTTCAAAAGTACATGGTGAAAAGGCATATTTTGGCCATACATCTCCACCCCATCCTTACAAACTATTGGCTTGTTTGTTTGTGTACAAGGCACAGAGCTGACTGTAAATGGCCACATGTCGCAAAATAGGTTTTTATGTCATCTCAGTATTCTGACTGTGCTGAAAATATGTGCTGGGAAAACTGAAAAAGTGGAGTAAAATCCAACGTGATCTCATGAATTAGCCTTAATATACATGCCAGTTTTATTGGCGTGTTATATGCACACATTTTAAGCTTTCCGCGTATATGTCAACGCCGCATCACGTGACATGCACCAAGGCTTAGGGTAAGGGTACCATTTCTAGTTAGGTTTAGGCTTAGGGCGAGCATTAGGTTTAGGGTTAGGTTTAGGATTAGGGTTAGCATTAGGTTTAGGTTTACAGTTAGGTTTAGGTTTAGGCTTAGGGTTAGCATTAGGTTTAGGTTTACAGTTAGGTTTAGGCTTAGGGTTAGGTTTAGGGTTAGGTTTAGCCTTAAGGTTAGCTTTAGGTTTAGGGTTAGGTTTAGGGCTAGGTTTAGGCTTAGGGTTAACATTAGGTTTAGGATTAGGGTTAGCATTAGGTTTAGGTTTACAGTTAGGTTTAGGCTTAGGGCTAGGTTTAGGGTTAGGTTTAGGGTTAGG
>JAPQRQ010000005.1:5167701-5194198 GCA_037367365.1 Apogon talboti | reverse complement strand
TCCTTTGGGCAATGCTTCATCACATTTTAGCTTCTTATTTCATGGTTATGAAGTTAATACATTTTGCACATCTGTCAAATTTGAGGTCTAACTTCAGATTGGACAGATGAAACTACAGAAAATACTAGCATTAGTGGAGTGGAATAGAATTACAATAAAATGTCATATAAGGCATTAAAAAAAACAGAAAAAGACAAGCAGCCTGTTTTATACAAGCTTTATTTACAATGTTATTTCCAAGTTTTGCGGTATAGGAAGCACAATTTTATCAACAAGTCCTCAACGGACAGATGCTATATGAAATCCACCTAACTAGACATGAGTTGTATTTTTTCCACTCTCCAATAGCTGGACACTTCCTCTACCTCTGACACATTAAGTATGTACAAAGTGTAGTTGTATACAAGCAATAAAAAACTTGGCAAATGGAAAGGTTATTTGCTACTTTGATATGTAAAGAAAAGGTTTCCCAATGAGTAAAAAATACAGCAAACACTGCACGCTTTGTGGTAAATTCTGACCTGTCGACAGCCTCACGTTGTTCATTTCCTCACTCGGTTACAGTATTTGCTGCCTCTTTGTGCATTAGCAGCAAGTAACAGAAGGTAACACTGGGTATTCATTTTAGTTTTTGTATGTAACAAATATACCAAATTACAACTTACTATTGTACTCATTACTGCAAACCTCATTCAGTGTACTTTGTTCATACACACTGTTACAGTAACGGAAGTGAAAAAGTACAACTTTGTCTTTATTGAGAAGAACAACAATGACCTAAACCAGGTGACTTTAAAACAAGTGTCTTCATTATGCAACAGTAACAGTAGGTAAATAATATTTTCCCTGGTAAATGAAAATTCTCATGGTGAAATACTGTATATACAGAAACAAAGGCAACAAAATACAGTGGCTGGTGTGAGGGGGGTAAGAATGTAACAGAAGTTACATTTCAGAAAAAAATAAACTCCAAAATGTGTCTCCCAAATTATCCCTGATATCGATTCAAACAGGTGGATGTTTTCCAAAATGAACAGATACTGAATAAACTGATGATTATATGTGAATGGACGGTTAAAAGTTTTTAATATAGTCAAACTTGTGGCTGCTTCTGGAGATATTAAAGGCTTCAGGTTTAGCAGATCGGATGCCTGACACTACTTTCCAATCCAACCAAGTTTTGACAAACTGACATTAGATCCTTCAACTCCCTACTGTTTGCTGCCATCACTGAAACACTGGAAAAAAGATCATTTGTAGGGTAAAATGTGCTTCTTTTTAGGATAACACATTCCTTTTCAAACTTTGCAGTGAAAGTGTCCTCTGTATGTACTTTTGCATTGCTTTACCAGTTTACTCCAATGTGTGATTTCATTAACCTTTGTGTCATTTTCATTAAATGGAGACTAGCACCACTATTACCAGAGGTGGACTCCTTTTGTTGCATAAGACCAGTATTTAACAGTATTTTAATGCTGTGCAGAACATTGACAACCATTAAAGTTGTGATATAATACTATAAAATTTAACATCAATGCTGTAAAAGCCAAAGACAATAAAATAAATAAGCCATTAAGATAACAGATGCACTGCATGAATTAAACATAGGTTGCACAATTATAACAGTTATGAGTAAAACAGGATAAAAACACGAGAAATAAAAGCCCTCATTAAGCCTGTGTTATTTTGAACGAGTTTGTCAAGAAATGATGATATGGGGATGGCATTAAAGCTGATTTTTTTTTTCTTTTTCAAACTAAAAGACCTGCTGGAGTTTTTAGTTCTTTTATATCCCCTTCTCAAACAAAGGCACTCAGTTAGACTGGAGGATTCGATCATCTCTCTCATTCAAACAGACATGTGCATTTACATCTGACAGATGCAAACATCCAGCTGAATTTTAACTCAGCTCCACATTTATTTTTCATTATCTTTCTGCACCTTTTTATCAATTCAAATGAGGTCTAGAAATAATAAAAAAACAACTACTGAGATTAGATTCCTTAATATTGATGATATAATCAAATTTTCATTTACGGTATGTGCTTCACATTGCTGTTAAAATGCAAATACTGTATTCGTACTGTTAAAAAAACAGCAATCAGCAGAATGAATGCCAGATGCTAGTTTCACATAAATGACCCTAATACAACACAAGGTTATTGACTCTGCTTTAATGTTAATGTAATGAAGAAGGCTGTGATCAATAGGCCTTTGACAGTGATGGAATTATTTCCCTTTCCATATTCTTATCTGATTAGCCCTTTCCATCCACAATAACAGACACTATACACTTGCTTATTTGAGCTCAAGTATAGTTTTTTAAGTATTCCTCCAGGCAACAATTACACTTTAACGTCTTATCGTCTCAATTCTATGGTAGCGTATCAAACCTGTCAGTGGTATTTCTTAGATGAAAAAGATTAGTTGCTGCTTAGAAAAATAACAAACACTGTACATGTTTATTATAGTGTAGCTTAAGTTAAGAATACTGTATAGGAATAATTCAATGTGCATTTTATCATGAAGCACAGGCTACATGATGTAGTATTTGTTCTAAAGAAAAAAAAATACAAGTAGGCTTAATAAGGGCTTTTGTATAAAAGCATATCTGAAACAATGTTAGACATTATCAAACACTTTGCCATCCTATGCTCCTACTGCTGTCCAAAAAGCCCAGGGGCCAATGCAGTAATGCCCCACAAGCTCTCCTTTACTCAAACCTGTTGCACTCAATAATAATATTTGAGGTAAAAACATGTCTAGGATGCCGTCAAACAACATATAGAGGAAAGGTTGGACAGAACCATTTCTCTATTGGACTTACATTTGCTTTGTGACAAAAGCGTGAGACATCTTCACCGGTTAATCTGTAATCTACACCTCTCCAATTTTCCTCTGTCATTGATGCCGACAGGTAATCAAAACCAGATATGTGAAAATATGTCACTGAGGTATCCTGAAACAGCCAGCCGATGTCAAGTAACAGACCAATAATACAGAGGAGGACTATTTATAAATCAACTGCTTGGTTGACAGACAAACGATTGTATACTGATACTGGGATATTCTGCCCCTGTTGTCCAGGTTTGTACAACAAGTTGAATTGTAACAGACTCGATGTAATGTAGAAGCACAAGCAGGCATGTCCATGAGGAGAGAGGAGCAGGAGAGCGCAGACAGGGATTAAAAGGAGGAGGAAGGAAAACGGTACAGCAGAGAAGGAGTAGGAAAGGTAAGAAGGTGTTTAAATACAGGAGGAAGGTGGGGATTCCTTTACCGACACCACCCCGCCACGCACTCGTCTGGAGGTTACAATGCATGACGCTGTAGAGGGTTGTTAGTGCTCATGCTGCTGCTGGTGTGCTGGTTATTTGCAGCCTTGTGTCAATGCGAACTCATGCAAACAGTAGGCAGGCAGGTAGTTCATGCATCATGTGCCTTAGCATAGCCCAGCCTGGGGCCAGCATAGGCCAACTAAGGCCAGGATAAATCAAGCTTGGCCAGTTCACTGGAGTGTCAGTCATGCAGTGATATTGCTGTTGAGGGAGGAGACAGAGAGAGACAACAGTCAGACAACGGAGCCGAGTAATGAGCCCTACATTCTGACCTTGACCTCATCGGGCACATGAAAAATTAACTGGGTTAATGACAAAGCATCTGATGATCCATCATGTTAATCCTGTAGGTTAAGTGTACATATTCAGCTTTAACTAGTTTCCTATAAACATGCATATTAGCAACATAATGGCTCTTTATTAGTTATTAGGATGCACTAATTCTGCATGAGTTTTCGATTTTAATTCTCAGGTCGCTACCTAACAGTTTACTCACAATAACTTTTTACTTACTGCTTATTAATAGTAAATATAGAGGTTATTATACATGAATTATGATCTTAACACAATACACAGGGTCTGGCAATTGCAGTAGTTATGTGCTATAACTACTGTGAAACGGAGGCAAATTAGAATACTAGGGGTTTTTTTTGTGTTACATAACACTATACCATGTTTATT
The DNA here is from genome assembly GCA_037367365.1 of Apogon talboti. Lineage (NCBI taxonomy): Eukaryota > Metazoa > Chordata > Actinopteri > Kurtiformes > Apogonidae > Apogon > Apogon talboti. Next base: position 5,190,179 of record JAPQRQ010000005.1, on the reverse strand, counting down.
CCAGGGAGGATAAATATTCTTGTAGTGTTACCATACACTACTTATACTGAGCTAAACATATTAAGATTCAGGTCCAAAAACTTCTCACTTACAATCAATAAGCAATTATTAGGAGGTTATTGGATGAAAACTGTTAAGAGTTGTGCATTTAAAGTGAGATATTCTTCATGATGTCTAATAAAGAGCTACAGTAATATGTTACTGATACGTATGCCTATAATAAGCTAGTTAATGATGAATACATATATAATGTTCCTATAATATAACATCCATGATGTACCTTAAAACCGTGATGAGGGAGAGAATGAAAATATGGGTTAAAAACAGGATAAGAAAATTACAGTCCTCCCTATTCCTATTCAAAGTGACATGGGCAGTACTGTGCAGTGCCAGACTTATTACAGTTTAATGCACTCTGAAAAACCTTTTTGGCCTGACAGTTAGGGAGTCTGAATGACAATAAACCCAAGTCCACTCTAATGTGCTACGCTGAATCCAATCCATCTCTTTGTGGACTCAATGGCATTGAAGGCAGCCAACCTGCACAAAGGGATACAAACTGCACCTCTTCTCCAAACCACTCAGGACAGACCCCATCAACTACAATGGAATTCACTGTTGTATTCTGTGTAGTTTAGGGAGTGTAGTGTGCTGTGCAGAGTAATATTGATCAAATACTGAGGTACATATATTTAAATGTATGACTATGGCACATAAGGCATGTCTGAGACAACCTGGGAAATGCTGGTAGAACTTAAACCACTTGAGTGGTTACAGATGAATTTCTTGGGAGGACATTAGCATTCACTATTATTGCTGCGCCGTTACCAGCTGACAGCTGCATGTTTCACACCAAACCTTGTAGACCGATTACACCTCATTCAGACCATTTAGGATGCAAATGGTACATTTACATATGGTTACTGTACATTTTCCTATATCTAAATGTCTGTGTTGCTTAGTACTGACCTCACATAGAAAAACAATAACATTGCACAAAGAAAACTGCATTACCTTCCATTTGAACAAATCAATTTGTCACATTTGACAGAAAATTGCTGTTACCTGATTAAAGCTACATTAAAACAGCTTAAAAACATAACGCAGGACAAAACAAATGTGTCAACTGCAGTCAAAAAACAAGCTGAACCTCACATGTTATCACAGGTAGAGATGTGCATAAATACTGCATCAACAGGCAGAGCATTTTCTTTGAACAAAAACAACAGTAGCACGTCAGGATAGGATTCGTCTCTGCTTTAGGGTCCAGATTACCTGCTTGGCAAAAGTTTGCCAAAGAGCATAGGTTCAGGTAGATGAGTGGTTGGGAGGGAAGAAGAGGGTGTTTGGGTGGAGTGATTAGTCAGACCCTATTAAAGAAAGGAGCCTTGAAGCTCAAATATGCTGGGTTGTGAAAAAGCCTGGCATCACAGGAGTCAGGGAAAAAATATGCTTAGTCAGGAATAAAAGTGGTGCAAGATTTGGGCAACCTTTGCTGTCATCTCTACCTCATGGATCTGATCAAGAAGACACAAAAAGGAAAATCAATATACAGGAAAACAATGCTTTCCATCAGAAAAGAAAGGGAATACTGTGCCTTAAAAAGGCACATTTTAGGTTCAAGGGATTTGTAAGGTAGTGTGGCACACTATGTTTCTGCACTAATGCCATCTACCTTGCGGTAGCTGGCTGGACATGGCCTGGGTAGGAGCGACGTGTGCTGGTGGCCTGTCTCTGCCGGGCCAGGAACGACTGACCAGAACCAGTGTTGGCAAGTCTGTCTTCAGCCGCCTTCTTCTGCAGAGACATACCCTGGGAAAAGATAAAAAAAGATGCAGTTTCCTGATCTTCTTAATGGTCTTAATGCTCACTATAAAGGCCATTATGTGAGAGTCAAATAGAGATTCTGCAGATGGAGCCCACAGTATGTATAGTATGAGCCAAACTCTATCGCTCTTTACGCTCTCTAATTTATCCTCAAAGAGAGAGTCACTAGAGAATAACTCTTACTAATGTTGATGTATGAGTGAAAAAATTAACTTGAACACAACAATAATGTTGATTTAAGATCTCAAGAGCATTAACATAAGCTATTGATCAAATACAAGAGGGATCAACCTCTGCCTGATGAACTAAGATGGTATATGCTGCCATCTAGTGGTTACAGTGACTAATGACTTCTTATTTCAAAATGGGTTTTTAGGGGATTATCACCCCCTTCAAGTTTTTCCCCCAACTGAAGTGAACCTAACTCAAGGTTTCTTGATTGTTTTCACATTCTCAATGTTGAAATCTTTCAGCCCAGATGTGCAGTATGTGCTCCAATCTTTTAATAAAGTGTGTATATCTTCCTTACCATGTTGTACCACGCAGATACAATCAGTTTCTCCTCGTAATCTCTCTGGCTCTTTGTCTTGTCCATTTCTTTCTGTTTGGAAGAAACAAAATGTTATGAGTTCAAAGGCTCAAAACTTCACTAAAGCGTCTTTCTGGAAGGCCCTCAAACTGGATTTGAAACATATTACAAGCTTCTCCCCCTTTAGTTCCTGATCCTTGTATCAGAGAGCTGGTAAACTCTACTAATCTACAAGCAGCTTAACTGCGGACTGTGCTCCTTCTGTTTCCCAAACATTTACCACAAAAAACTGCATCATATAGCAATTACCTCCAGCGAGTGCAACATCCTCTCCTTCTCCTGCAACTGGTTCTTGAGGGCCTGAACCTCTGGACCTGAACCTTGGTTCTGCTTGGGGTCCAGGGTCCGGATTACCTGATAAGTGTGCAATCCATTTTACATTTTTGTTGATTTTCACCCAAAATTTCACAAAGGTTTACAAGGCATGCTATTCTTTTGTAATAAAAATATACTCACACTCTTGGCCTTCTCCAGATATTTCTTATATCTTTCCTCCATCTGTTTCATGTCATCGTCTTTCTTTTTCAATGCGTCTTCAAGCTCTTCTACTCGTTGAGCTAAGAGGGGACAATATTTCATTACAGTGTCTTAAACTTAATTTGTGTTTAAAAATAACAAGACCTGACAGTAAGACGAGATGAAGGACGTTATAAGAGTAAAGAACTCCAAACTCACAGCTGGCGTTGTATTTGGGCTCCATCTCATCAATTAAAGCATTTTTCTTCAGTAACTCATTATTCAACTCCCGTAATTTCTCCCTGATGGGAAAAACACAACCATGAAATTTTGATATGTCCAATATTTCATGTTAAGATCTGTCAAGACCAATGAAAATATATTCACACTGAGTGAGTAACTTACATGTGCTCTTCATATTTCTTCTTGAGAATGGAAGACTGAGAAAGAAATCAAAATGAAGATTTATTTAACAAATATTTTACACTTTTATTAATGTGACAGTACACTAATAATGATTATATAATATTACATTATGATAAAATACATGTCTAATACCAAACACTTTTACAGATCTCTGTATTTCACGTTGGAGTGGATTTTCAAACATTCTCAGGACATGTTCCGTTTGCCTTTAACGGAGGGAAGCATAGAGCAAAAGTGTTCTTCTCATTTCCCTATTTTTTGCCTCCACAATCCTCACTTATGACTCAGAAAATTGACTTTGGTGTGTGATGTTTAAGGACATCTCTATCGCAAAGGTGCCCACTGAAGAGACTGGAGGCTGTCAGAGGAGGAGGAGCTATAACCAACCATGCACAGGTGTATGCTTTGCATCTTTCAACAATCTGACCCATGACGTATAAAATGGGAATAGGACACAGCTTGATTAGATAAAGAGGAGCTGGACTTGAAATGAAGTGAAATTCTAATATATTGAGAAGTTCTACTAGTTATTTAGCATGATTAAACATAGGTCCATACCTGAAAGTTAAATGAATCAAAAAGTCTGCCATCATGTACTTGAATCAGTGAATAGAAAAATAAAAGCTGAGCATAAGTTTACATGAACACTGTTGTCCTGATCTAACGGAACAGAAAATACAGCAGAAACTGCTACAAAATATGAAACAAATGATCTGGCTATTCCACAGGTCATTATTTATGCAATGTTTATTTAAAATGATAGCTCTGAGGCAGGAATATCTCATCTTATTAACTGCCTGCTGTCTCAGCTCCTCTCTCCTCATGTCCTCATGTCTGTCTGCTTGCAGGGGCTAAGACACAAGGAGTGGAGATGAGGCTAGAAATTGGGAAATGAGAAGGGGGGAGGGGTACTGAGATGATACTGCCAACAATCAGGGGTGTCTGAGAGATACAGTAGCTTGACTTACCAGGTAGGATAAAAATAAAAAGGATGTATAAAAAAAAAAAAAACTTTTTTTTTTTTAAGTTTTTTCATTATCACTATGTATCTACAGGAAGTAAAACTTTCCTAAGTGGTGAAAGGGTATTTATATTCACTGCCTGGACAACAAAAACAGTCCCACACATATTTCTTTGGACAGCCTTTAGCTTTGATAATAGGACACATTCACCATGGGGTTGTTCACACCATGCAGTGCTTATGCAACGTAACAGTAAATGTCACAGCTTTTATTTCCTTCCAGAGTTGCATTAATGATCTGCAAAGTTTGTGTATTGATGATGAGTCAGACCGCTGTGTAAAGTCTTCATCACATCCTAAAGACTCTCAGTGGGGTTCAGGTCTGGACTCTGTGGTGGTCAATCCATGTGTGGAAATGATTCCTCCTGCTTCTGAACCACTTTCTCAAACGACCAATGAGACTAATCTTTCTGCTCCCATGAGAAGCTCCTCACTGCATCATTTAGGGCTAGAGAACCTGTTGCAGCTGAAACATATTAGTCACTGCAGTAATTACCCAATGAAAGGCTCTTTCCTTTTTGCTTTGTTAAATCCAGGTGGGGATTTCTTTGGCCAGGCTGTGTATATACAGTATGTATATGAGGAGCATAAGGAAGAGGATGACAACCTAATATTTAATCTATAAACAACAGAAGAAATAGATTTCTACAGGGAGGACAGATCTAGCTCCAGGAGATGCATATTAGTTCTAATTATACAGTATATACAAACACTTGTGCTACTTTAGTGTGAGTTGAAATTCATCTATTGGAAGGAAAAAAAAAAAAAAAAAAAATCAAGCAACTACTATGTTTCTAAAATACTAGAGCTACAAGAAGGAGACTGTCTGGAATCATCATGAAATACTTACTATAGCCTGACAGAGCGCAAACACAAAATGAACATCACACATGTCAAGTATCAGAAATAATAGAAATGAAAGTTAATCACATGAGATCAAACAGAGGAACTAACACACCCAGCATGTGCTGTAACACTGGTGTACTTGGTCTTTTGACTCTTTTTCACTTATTCAAGACAATGTAACATGACGTGCTTATTACAGTTACACATACAATGTGAACGACTTTACGTACATCATCTGCTTTGGATCCTTGTTCTTGAAGATTCTTCTGCAGCTCCTCTACCTGACTCTGTTCCTCCATCAGGCGCTGATTGATTAATCTACAACAGTAACAACAGTGCAAAATGTACCATCAGGAGTGGAACATAAAATATCAGGCCTGTGGTTGAATGGTCATTGATTGAAATTCAAGAATAGACAAAGAACAGCTTTGCAGGATAAACAAATGATGAGGAGCCACACAATGCAGAACAATGTAGCTCTCAAAACCACCTACAAACTAGTTAACCACAAAATGTTTAAGCCTTACAGTTGGAATCAGTGTGACTAGGTTTGTTTTCTTTTGCAGTTATCCCTGTTAAACAGTCCATTTCTTATCTATGATCTGAACTGACCTGTTCTCCGTCTCCAGTTCGTTTTTTCTTCGGTTGGCGTCCTCCAGTAAACTCTGCAACAGTGCAATCTTTTCATTGTCTGATCCCTCTTGAGCCAGCTTCAGCATCTTGTTCTCGTGTTGAAGACGAATCAAATGCTCTCTGTGGACATGGACGCAAGCAATTGTCACTGTCATAACACCAGGAAATCAACGCATCGAATTGAAATAAACTGTCTGTACATGGCAGCACCAAAATATGAAACTGTGTGGCATTAGCATATTTATGGTATATTACAATGACTTTAGAGGAATCAGTTTTAACACATTGCACCATTATTCAGTGTGAATTTATAAAGGCAGGAGGGTTAGAATTCAAGTGGTAAGAGCTCTGTCTTATCTGTTTATTTCAGTTTTATAAAATGTTAAGATACACTTTTTTTCAGTTGACCTTCTGAAAAGACTTAGCGGTGGGTAGTTAAAGTATATGGATAACACTTTGGCAGAGTTAAGTATATACTGCCTCTTGAGTCCTGTTTTAGGGTGTGGCTAGTGACTCTTTTCTAGCTGGAGGAATGTTTCCAGATGTTTTCACAGTTTCCGGTAAGTAAATGTTAAAGCTTTTAGATGACAGAGGAAAGGAAGAAGGTGGATCAGGTCAAACACTGCAAGATCAACACCAAGTTTCTTCCATAGTAAAAGTGCATTATCAGAATCGATAACAAGAACTATTCCAGATTCCAGATGAAAGCAACATAGGTCAATAAAAATAAGTTAAAAACAGCCTTCTTCAGCCTTTTCACACCCACTGCTAAAGATGAAACTGTCAGTGTAGTAGTCTACTATATCACACAGGCTTCTTCTCTTTAAATATCTCATCTAAATAGCTTACTTCCATCATCTAAAGCTTGCTGGACATCTCTGTAGAGTAAAGGATACATTAGAGTGGGTGAACTTAACACATGTTCTTCACATATTATTTATTTTCTATTAAGATTTCAGTGCAAAATCCACAGTCTTGGTTCAGAACCGTAAAAGAAATGCAGACAGGGACGTTCTGCCAACAGAAAACCCAGCCCTCTTGGAAAGTAGCAGTTAAGCTGATGTAACAGGCATCCAACTGTTACATAACTTACTACATAGACAGCTCTTTTTAGGCCAACAGTAGAGAAAGGAACTGCACCACAGAGAAGCACAGCAAGTTAAAACCATGCAAGTGACTACTCTGTATCACTTGATATTCTTATTAAATAAACCTAGTCAACAGTCATACCTAATCTCTGGGGTGGTGATTTCAGCAGCCAGTGAATCAGAGCCATCGTTGCTGACCAATGGGAACAAACCTGGACCAAAACAAATTATTATTACTAGGAGGTAAACCCAACTTTCTTGGTTTAGTCAAGTATCCTTTAAGTAAAATATCTCTATTTATGCCACTCTGACATTTCTTGTCTCTACCTGATGTTAGCTGTCCTTCTTGAGCTTGGACACAATGCAGCTCCTCGATGGTCTCCTTTAGAGAATCTCTCTCCGTTCTCATGCGCTAAAGGGGAATCCAGATATTACATGTATTCCTGACAAATCTGTATCAAGTCATCAAATCACTGACTACACTGGTAACCATTTATGATTCTAAAAGAAAGTAACACCACAGAATAAACAGAATAAAATGACTGTGTGGACCGTTGTAAAAGTGGTCTCTAGTTACCAAACTTTAAAAACTCTTAAACTCTTCTTATCTTAATTCAGTGCTCAGAAATATGGCTTGGTACAATGTTCCAATTTAAGCTGCCTCCAACATGTTTTACTGCGCCAATAAAATAGGACTGAGAAAAGATGAGATTAAATACTCCCAAGCAGAAAGCTGAGAAATTAATTATTTTGGCCAGTAAAGCTAGTACCCCCGTGGCTTACTGCTTCATAGTTTAAAAGTCTTATGCTGTGTTAAATGAAAGATGCATACGTCTTTTTCTTTTTGGAGGGAGTCCACTTTCTCTTTGAGTCTTTTGTACTCAAACTCCATCTTGTCTGCCTTTTTTGACTCTTCTGACAATCTGTTCTGAAGCTCGACCACCTGTGCAGAAAGAGGACAGTCGATCTTTAAGAATAAGTGACGTGTTTAATGACATGTTTACTGGCATTGGAATTACTGTTTAGTACTGCAGTAATTTGGATGCAGGTCATAATTAAACAGTACATGTGAATGGTCAGAAGGCTGTCACTTGTATACCTGTCTTTTGTAAGTCTCCAGCTGGCCTTTGGTAGCGTTGGCTTTGCGTAGCTCTTCTTCCAAACTGACGTTGGTCTGCATTAACACTGTGTTTTTCTCCTCCAGCAGCTTAATCTGTAAAATGCATCAGGGATGTAAAGTATGCTCCGTCACGTCAGTAGAACTGTCTAACTTGTATTACACAGACATACAACTTTTATTGCTTTTTACGCTAACGTGACCTGCTTCTAAGAAACTATATACTGTACCTGTCTCCTGAGCAGTCCCATGTCCTCCAATTTCTTCTTATAGTGTTCCACTGTGCCTTCCAGTTTGGAGACTTTGTCCGATGAATGTCTGGGAAGGAAGCGACAGGTAGCGATTTTATATTCCTACTTAAAAGACAAACTACTGGCGGTTATTGTAATTTTGGAATCTTTGTTACTTTTAGTTTTAATGTTCATATTTAGGATTCAGTTTGGAGTTCACTTTAGTATTATGTAGGCTTTATTTTAGATTCCATGATGATATTTTGAGGACGGCTTTGAATTAAGAACGTGAAAAAGGGAGGGATGCATGTATTGGTGCATGATTCACATGAGATCATATAAGTCATTTTACTGAAAATTATATTACATCTTCCACCATTTAATCATTTTAAAAAGCCATTTCATTTAAAGTGCTATAGCAACCACAACTAAGGAAGAAAATTGTTTCACCTAGAATTATACTTCATTTTAGCTCAAGTTATATTTTTATTGTTCTTAATTTAGATTTTTTTTTTTTGTTTTTTGAGCTGCAAGGTTGTCACAGCTAGTTTTATATTTGATTTTTGCACTGACAGTAATAACCCCAGCAGCACCACAACTTTGCATAAATAACCTGAAAATTGGACAATGATTCCACGATGCATGATTTATCTTTTGCCCTGTTTTTCAGACTTAACGTTGCACTTTCAAGAGCTATGTTGTAAGACTAATTATTTTTCCTTTTTTTTTTTTTTGCAACTGTTATTGTAGAAATCCAAATCACTTCTCTGTTACTCCTTAGTAACCTTAGTATATGAGGGCAAGGATTTGTATTGTACAATTACCTGAGGACATCCATCTCATCCTTGAGAGACTGGGCTTCATCAGCCAGAGATACGAGTTCTTCATTCTGTGACTTCACGTCCAAAAGTTCTTTTTCAAGTTCCTCACAACGGATCCTGTAGTCGTCTTTGGCTGCCTCCAACCTTTAAGTAATTAGAGACAATAATCATCTACAGAACCTATAACCATCACTTTCACTTTCTTTCTTCACGTTCCATTTTTGTTTTACCTGAAGGTTTCTTCCTGTAGTTGCTCCAGCTGTGTCTGCAGCTGGAGATGTCTGCGCCCAGCAGGACTGTTTACATCCTCTATGGAGTCTGACTGGTTAAGTCTCTCCATCAAGACCTGGTTTTCTGCTAGTAAACTGCTTTTCTCCTCTTGCAGGGCTGCAACCTGTAGAATGTAATAAGGGGACAGACCAATACGGGAGCAGAAAAGGAAAAAGAAACAGGACAGAAGTGGGAAATGTATGAGGATGAGTTTGGAGAAGTTTAAAAGAAAAAGGGATTGAGGCAAAAGGAAAGAAAGAAACCAAGTGAGATGTAGAGATGGATAAATGGAAAGGATGTTTAGGAGGCAGAGAGAAGAAAGGGAGAGAAAGGAAATATGTTAGAGGGAAGTAACAGTTAACCTTGTCAAACATTATCTATTACAGTATGCATTTCCTTTATGCATTCCATTTATTAGGTTATTCATAAACCACTGCAATATCAACTCTGCTAATAGACAAGCACGCTCCAAACACACTTTGACAAGGCAAACAAACAAACTCCAAAATAGCAAGGAGGGTGGCTACATACAGTTTGATGTTGCCTTCTAAATATGATAGACAGGGTATCAAACTCCACACAAAGCAAAGCAGAAGCTGGGTGTTTTTTTTTTCCCTTTAAATGTGCCACAGTACTGATATCAGTATAGTGGAAATTTATACACAGTAATTTAGGCTGAACGTGGATGATAAAACTTCTTTCAATAAGCCTCTAAAATCTGGTTACTTAGCAAAAAAGTGCAACGTACAGTATGTTTAATAGAGAGGGGGGAAAAAAAATCATATTTCCACTGCTTTTTCTCCTTAGTTCAATCAAAATGTTCAACAGTTAAGACTGTAGTAACAAACTGGCATACAATATACCAGTGATGGCCACAAAATGAAGTAGCATTTTTAAGATATAAGATGTTTTAATGTATTTTTATTCATGTTAAAATTCCACAAGTTTCTCAAGTACTAGATGGAAGTACAAGAGTTAAATGTCATGCTTCCCACAAGAAACAAATCCGTGTTTTCAATATTTGAGTGGAATGTATATTGTTATAAAATGCTATTAATGATCAGTATGAAGACATATTACATACCTCATTAAAAATATAGACTACATGACTTCAACTATAAAACCTATTACAATGAAAGCTTAGGTTATGTCTCTTTTAGTTCTTTTTAAAACCTATCGCCAATCAACATTCTAATGTAGATGCATTCTGGAGAACCACCACTGTGAAAATTCTCCCAATGCCACAAGCTAACATCACATCAAAGATGTGATCAGCATAGTGCAACAAGCAAAAAAAAGTGTGGGAATTTGGTTTATTCATATTCAGAACAGGAAACGCCTTTCCAAAATCCATTTTAGTCCTGCAAGGGCTGAGATAAAGCACATGCAAGAACTGCTGCTAGCTGACCAAAATAATCATTCAACGCACCAGGAAAAGTCATTTTTAAAGACTTGTTAAAGTTTTCTTAAGTGTGTGCATATAACTGCATCTTTCTTTGCAAAGTAAAAAATACACTAAAAAGGACACAAATGTCAAAAATGTAGTGATAATGTACATACTATAAAATACTGTATGTTACAATATTAAGCATTTATTCAACAGTTTTGTGTAATATCTCTTGATGAACGAAAAGCCAAGCTCTTCCCCTCCTGTCTACTGCATCGGTGGGAAAGCATGAAACACACCAAGGTAAAAGGGCAGGAAGTTATTAGTAAAGGGGTGACAACTGACACACCTACACAGACTGCAGCTGTGTCTGATGTGCCCAGAGAAGACCATGTACATGTGTGCACAAATGCTTTTGCACACACGTGTACACACACATGCACACACATTATTTTTCATAAGGGGAATCTGGATTCCAAAGGGGATGGTGGTGCAAGCAGACTGAAAAAAAAATCCAGGACTATTAGACACAGCACACACCATGTATGGAAAAGGGGATAGAAAGAGAAGAAAGTTTGGATTTACCCTCTCTTCTAGCTCATTAAACTCTAACCTCAGTCTATCACGCTCCTCTTGGACATGGAGGGCCTTTAAAGCAAGGCACACAGTATGAAATAGTCAGGCAATAAGAGAAAGCTGATTCAATACAACACGAGGGCAACCCTTTAAATAACAGCTCCATTTTTCTTAAAGTACTGTGGAATCAAAACAATAATTATGACAGTGTGTTGTGGAAATACGAAGTATTACCCTGTGTAGTTTCATCCACTGGGCTTAATGAGATTGAGTAAATGAAAATAGGGGGCAAAAAAACATGTCCGGTATAAGTTGACAACAGAATCCGATGTAATGAACTGGGGCTGGGTGATAAAACAATCTAAAATCAGAATCACAGTAAAAAGAAAGTTGATAACCATGATAAACTTTGTCAGATCTATCTATGCTGAGCAAAAATCTCCAACCTGTCACATAAGAAATACATACAATACCACGAAGAGGCACATATGGGTAGATTTGCCGTTTGGCGAGGAAATCTTGGAAGGCTACCATCACAGGCAGGGAAAGTAGTCATGTGGTTTAAAAAAAAAAAAAACTCTCTCTGATTCAACAGGAAAATAAATGGGTGCTGGATAGACAGAATTTCGCATTCAGGTACACCTGGTAAGCACAAAAATCTATACTCATATTTCAACTTGTTCAAAACAAGTTTTTTTTCTTATTTCTTTTATTTAATCTGCCATTACACTAAATATAGGGAAAATGCAGCCCTTATTAATAAAGTTTAGCTAATGAACCTTCTTCCATGAGATGTTATCAGGCTACATTTCAAAATAATGATATTGATTGATAAGAAAAAAAAACATCTACTGATCATATTTTCTGTTGTATCACCCAGCCCTGTAATGATGATACCGTGTCATAACGGAGCTGCTTTTTAAAGCGTAACCAAAATAATAAGGTATGGCAGAAAAAGTCAAGAAGAAAGCTTTAAATTCAGTTTGGGGATGAAAATATGATGTACTTTAAACCACAATATCCAAACTCATGGACTGTTTGCTATATCACTGCTAACTATAACTGCTACTATAACTATGTACTGGTGAGCAGCAGATTATTGGAAAAAAACTGACCTGCATGTCCAGCTCACGACACCTCTGGGCGATCTCTTCCTTGGTTGCCAAAGCATCATTCAGCTCTTCAACTGTTTTCTTCAGCTGCAGGTAACAGCAAATAAAAAGTAAGGCATCATTTTATTGGAATTTCTCATAATTTACTGTGTGCTAAACAATAACAAAAGACTAGTTTGCGCCATAAAGACATACTGGATCTCCTGATACACAATTAAAATTCAATTAAAACTAGTCTGTGATGCTTTCAAAGAAGCCAATACACAGTGAATGTGTCATTAACGTTCTCCATACCTAGCTTTTTTTAAGGCTCTGTGGTCAAAAAATATTACACATGCAATAGTTGTCCAGCTCTATTGTTAGGCAACTGTCAGTGGAAAGAATAATGCTATTGTGGAGTGTCCATTCAGGTTTATTATGTGAATCACAACAGCCTCACGCTGTAGAGGTGAACAGACTTCTGCAGCTAAACATACAGCATTTTCACTGTTTGTTTGTGACATTTGAGGCCCCCTGTGGCTGACACAGCAGTGAGGGAATACATTAAACCACAATAATGTTCCATAAAGTCTAAATACCTGTCTGTCTAGGTCCACGTATGAGTCATTTCCCCCCATCACTGGAGTCTCTTTACTCATCAGCTACACAGACACACAAGAATATTTTCGGTTAACAGATGGAACAAATTAAGGACGAACAGCAACCACAGCAGGTAGAACTGGTCTGTTATGATGACAAGCAGTAAATGGTATATACTGGGCAGTAGAAGCAAGTGTCGCTTATGAAAATACCAGATGAATCATGCCCAAACATATTAGAGACGATATCAAAGTGTACCTCTTGGATGGCTGTCATGACAACATGCTGCACAGATTCTTCCATAATCATTATAGTCTGAATGTATTCTAAAAAAAAAAAAACACACAGAAACAGACACAATTATGATGTGACATTTTTCAGTTGGTAATTCATTATGATTTGAAGGCAAACACAGGGAGACTTGAATGAGCACCTTGTTTCTGTTCACAGTTGACGGCACAGCCCAGTATAAGTTGTAACATCCTCCCGAGTTCTGCTGCATCGGAGTGTTCTCCGATGAGGTTAACGTCTGGTAGTGTGAAATCATTAATGTGCTGACCTAAGACCTGGACAGAAAAGACAACAGATTTAAGACAAATGGACAAAACAGTGTCATGACCTGTGTTGTTGTCACTGGCAAATATTCCAATACTTTTTAAAGGTGGAGCAACATTTACAGTCTCGGTTTTCTTAAAATGTATATGGTAAAGTCATCTTACCTCCTGATAATAGTCTAGGATGCCTTTCAGAATTTTCTTTAAATTGCTGACCTACAACAAGAGAGATTTTATGTAAAAATTGTTGACTCTATGCTTAATTCATATTTAATAAATACCATCCCTCATTCGACCTTGAATAACTGTGCTTTTGAATGCAGCTATTAAGAGAATTGCAACACTTGAAATATAATGCTTCAAATATAGCAATAACATTATTATATAATATAACAATATTTCAAGTTTATAGAATAAAATAGCTACAGCCCTTACCTTTAACCTCCAATTGTCCCCGACCTCAGGCTTGATTCTACTTATCCATGCTTCATTGAAATATGCAGCATCTCTAGATAATTCACACATGACAAAAGGGGATCAGAGACTGCATGAACAGTTTACACCAAACAAACTGGCAGTATTACAATAACTATATTTTTTGTATATTCTGGTCTGGAATACGATCATGAGACTTAATAGATGTAATAAACACTTTAGTGCATTTACCTATAAGGTCAGAGTCATACATAATTTTCTAAAACTCCCTGTTCATTCTAATGTATTTCATTCACCACAAATGGCAAAACACACCACCAATGATGTGAGGAAAATGTGGTGAATAGGGATGGGTAACATTAAGAATCTGGATTCTGTTTCATCTGGATTGAAAATTTTAAAAATGCATTACAAATGAATGTCTCAGTCACCAATGGATCTGGTCAGAAAAAAATCTGCAAGACAGTGTCGGAGATTATCAGTACTCTGGTCTTTATTTATTTGGCCTCTGGGTCCATTTAATGCAGAGTTTCAGTACTCAGACCTCAAAGTGAGTTGTTGGACATTATCACTGCTTTAAAATGCAACAGATAACAAACACACTGCAGCTAAAAGTACCAAACATAAGTACGAACGCTTACATTTTCTGTAGAGCCTGGGCCATGACGATACCACTGGTCAAGTCTTCTACTGTTTTGCATGGGGCCTCCACTCCAAACGTCTGTATCTGAAGAGGAGAAACACACATATTAGTTTCACGTCCCAACACTAGGCAGGCGGTTATTAAATAAGACTACAGTATAATCACCAATGACCATATTCTTTTTCTAAAGCGGATTAACATTTTTAAGTAAATGCAGTTAAAGTTTACTGCCAATTGTTGTCCATCTTAACATGACTTTCAATGATGAAGAGGTGAATTTTCATGAACATGATTACATTCATTTCTCAATCATTTGGTTTTAATTAGCATGTTGGCTAACTTATTTAGTGTTGCTGTCCACCAAGTTATCAGTCTGAGTTTCTAATGTCTTTGCAGGTTAGCATTCACTCCCACATGCTTTTTACTATTTATCATTCCCTTATGCCAGATGTTCCCGTTTTCCAAGTCTATGTGGGAAAAGTATTTAATTTACTGGTTTCCAGCCACTCTACTCAGCATGTCATTGTTCTTTACATCTCCATTTCCTCCAGGCTCAAACTCTGATGCCTGAACATCTACATGCATGATGCTTACATGCCAAAGGAGGAAGGGAAATTCAAAGCAGGAGTGTTGGAAATCTGACAGAAGAAAATGATGAAATGGTTGAAATTCTTCCTGCAGATCACTCTGTCCATCTCACTTTACATCTAAGATCCAGCTAAAATATTAAATACAAAATTACTAAGAGTGCAAAGTAGCAAGAAAGTGTCTATGAACGACTGTGGACCAAAACTTTGCTGCAATATGGGTTAAAAAAAACCAAAAAACTTTACAATCCTAAATCACAAAAAAGCTGCAAAGCCAAACCTTTTTCATTCATTGCTGTCTGACTCCACTTGAGAAGACTGGCAGTGAACCTGTTTACAATATATTCTTAAAATAAATATGATGCCATCTCATAGTCTAAGGCCATCTCTAACTACCGTGCGTCACTGACATGAGTATCTGATTTGTACATATGTATAACCAGAAAAACATTTGGAGTACTTGACAACCGTATTTCATTATTATCTCTTCAGTACCAAGATCACGGCCATGGAGTAAAATTTCATAATAGAGACATTTGATAAAGCCACTAAAAAAAGAGGAAAGACAGTGAAGGAGAAATGCTGTCTCATTAGCAATGTGCCATGCTGTTTTTTTTAACCTGAGAAGGAATGACTTATATGTTATTTATATAATTGTGCCAGCATAGTGTTTATGGGAGTGAGCAAAAAGATTAAAGGATGGGGAGGGCTGTTCAGAGAGTTAGACAAGTAAACAAGTCCACAATCAACACACAGTGAAGGACACATTTCACTTCAACATGAGGGTGACATGGCATTTACACACACGCGCGCGCATGCACGCGCGCACACACACACACACACACACACACACACACACACACACACACACACACACACACACACACACACACACACACACACATCGTCATCACAGTAAATGTGATGACAGGATACAGTAGGATAACCTTAATGGTAGTATTTAGAGCTGGACATGAACAATATGTTTACATGGCCCGCCTGGTGGACTTTAAGGAACCTGATAGGACCTTTTTTTCCTCTGGAAATTAAGAGGAGAAACATTAATCTTTAGAGTATCTCTAAACTTGTATAACTATTGGGGGGGGGGTTGTTGAATCTCCACAGCACAACCTTGAAGTCCAGGTCAGGGTAAAATTCCCCAGAATACAAGGTCATAGTACTAAATAGCATGCACTTTTCTCTGTATTTACGTTAAAAACCAGTTACAGTGGAAAAATTTAACTCCGTTTCAAAAACACACACAAAGTTGAACAAATCATTTGGCAGTTAAGCTCAATTACACACTAGCACAATCATGATTATCCTGTTTCCTGGGATGTTGTTTTATTTGATGTTGGCTTCCTGTTAGAGAGATTATTATGACACAGTAACGTCAACCAACTAACTGTATTTCATTAACGACGTAGGACGTACAGTGGAACTATGAATGTCATAAAGTGTTGTTACAGACACATAATTGTTCCCCCCACAAAAGCACTGAGGTCTGCATCATTTCCTTCTGCAGGAAAGAGTTAGCGGAGAAGCGATGTCAAAAAAACAGGACAAGTCATCTGCAGTACACCTGACATTTTCATTTTCCCCTATAACAGACACGTGAGCAACAAAGCCTAAGCAGACATGTTTCCTAAAAAAAATCAGAGGAAGACAGCCAGTTAGCCACCAGTAACTGCCAAAAAAAGCTTATGACCCTTACTCTCGGACACAGAGCCTGTGTCACGTTACATTGTGGACTAACATGCACCAATAAGCATGCATGTTAACTTGCAATATGCATGTTCACAGAATGCTTCACTTTATAAAAACAAAGACAAAAACAATGCCTCTCCAACCTTTACAGATATACTAAACGTCTCAGAAATTATTGCAAATAATAGTCTTTGACAACTTAATTCCATTTTAGAAAGATCTAAAAGTCTATTTTATAAAAGGCATAAATGTGAGCTCCACATACTGGACTGTCTGGTAAGACTACAGTACAGTAAACATGCTGTAGGACTACAAAGGGTTTAAATGGAACTACTGGAACTGCAAATAACACAAGCTATGCATTTAGGATCATTAGTAAAGTTACGCCCAGGTCCTTGAATGCTGAGTAACAGACTTGCAAATATAACACTTCCATTTGTTATTCAATCAGCTAAACTCAAGCTGATTTGTTAAGTGCAGCGAAAAGACTGAAACCAACACAGTGCAAAGTTTAGTCCTTATGTTAAATCTCAGAGATGTTGAGCTTAAGCTGAAACAGCCCACTGTGCAAAGCCATTAGTGTGACCTATCCAACATCGGCTGAATTCATTTAAAATATAACAACTTTTGACTTTTTGGTTGGGGCTGAGTTATGTCCCATGTGTCATCAGATCACCCCTTAATCAGCTTATGATTATATTAAACACTAAGCCTTGAACCACTGATCTAAAAGGAGGTCAACAACTACTTGTGCCTCTATTGGAGTAACATTTTCCATATTTACTTTTACCACTGCTCTGTCATTTTGATAGAGATAAAGCACAACTTTGTTCCTTTCTTAACATTCAGTCTTTGCAATGAAGGTTCTTGTTACTTGATAGTTCTTTCAAATACTTCCTCAGTACATGTGTACCTTCATAACAATGTCTCTGCATCTACCACAGAATGTCTTGTACCTGCACAGTATTTTTACTTTCTCTTCATGTGACATTTTATGATAGTTTCTGAAAACGGTAGAGGAACTGGGTATGAACAAACACACCATTTTAGAAACCGATTTGCAGTTAATGAAAACAAACCATGAAATGCACTTGTGTGTGTTGGAGCTACAGACGATAAAGATTTATTCAAAAAGTCTCTAAAGTCTATAACAACTAACAGCTTTGACTGCATTGATAGTAGGAAACATAAGGAAATGCTACCAGTTTACATGATGCACGATGATGTAACAAATTCCCAACAATATACTTGTATACCAGTATTACACCAGACCCTTATACAAAAAAAAAATATTTGCCAAAGAGATGCAACTGTTTTGAACCTTAACTGTGTGAGCCATGATGTTCACATTTCTTGTGAAGGTTTAGCTGTATTTTTTTAGTAGTCTTTATAATTACATACGTGTGCAGGAAATTGATAATTTTACGATTTTTAGATCCAAGGGGGAAAACTCATGATTTTTTCCCCCAGTAACTATACTGTCACAAGGTTTCAACTAATCACGTAAAAAAAAAAAAAGATTAAAACAAAAACAAGCAAATGACAAGGCTGACAAACACACAATTTAAGTCATGTGTCCACATTTGCTGAATAAATCTTGCATTTATTCACATGTAATTATTTTGCTTAGGGTTCACTATCTGGGGAAAATTACATTGTGCAAAAAATTTACTTGCTTGCAGATTCATGGGCCCTTTTAGGCACCTTATATGTCACTTAGTGTTATCATCAAATGCCACAAATGCATGTACCTCTTGTTTTTGAACATGTCTTTAAACAATATTCCCAAGTATTCTTATTGCACAGCTCTAAAGCAAAAACCAGTTACCAGTGATGCTGTTTCATGAGAGGCACAGGCTCATGTGTTTTAGGAGCAATCAGTCACACTCTCTGTTGTGACACCACAGTTAACAGGTATGTGAGGAATGTTTGCCAGGGACAACATTACATGAACAAGAAGAGAGGCCATTCTGTGTATTTTCATACGTGAGCCAACCTGTGCCAACAAGGAGAAACACTGATACATGGACACATCCAGTGTCTAGACTAAATGTAGCTATAGAGTAAGTGATTTATCAAGCTACTGATTGTATTTTGTACAACAAAAACAAGGACAAAGTCACTAAAGGCAGTGGAAAGTGTAAGGTATACAAACACAACAAAAAAGGCTCTCAATTTAAAACACAAGCACTAAAAGGTCATCTTCCAAATCTCACAAAATGTAACCCTCAAACTGATTACAAGCATGACTGCATTACATGTAACCAAGCACATGACTGTAGGTCCAGAGTAAGTTGCCTGAACTGCTCTACTATAATCCCCACCATATGTCACCATCGATGTTTTCAGTACACACTACTGCCTTACAGTTTACTAGTGGATGATACAGAAAACGTACACAAACAGCACCCATCACATGGAGTCAGTTCAGTGCATCTTTATACACATCTAAGTAATTTCAGCAATCCAAGCTGCATCACTGCACATACTTGAGCATCTCCATTAAACACCATAACGTATCTAAATCACCCGTGTCTTATATTTATTACACAGTCTTACATTTGGAAACGAGCAGTGGATGTCGATGTGATTGGAAATCATTCATATTAGCAATATTTTGTAGTAACGCTACATTAAGATATCCGATCTGGCCACATTGCCGCATTTTGACCATGTAAACACACCGACTTTTGTGTTGGATTTGTTTTCAGGCTGACGGTTTTGGTTTTGTCAAGCGAACACGCTACCAGATTTGTGATATTTTCCACCAAGCAGCTGGTGAAGAAAGAGTGGAAATTTGACAACAATGACAGGAATTTGGTCTTTTTCCTCTAACGCTACGTCCTCAGCCCAAAGGTAAAAGCTTTCGACAAAACCACTGAACAAAACCGTTTGATCTGTCATTTTAAATATACGACCGGGTGTTAGCAAAGTTCGGCACGCTAACTAGCCAGAGATACCAAGCTAGAACCACAATTATAGGCTTTACGGGTTGAATTGTTTTGTGGAGGGCTAGCAAGCAACACATCAGCAGCTAGGGCAGACACCAAACAGCTGGCCTGTATACGTAACCAACGTGAGCCTATGTCATTTTCCTCCTGTCAGCTAGCTTAGTTAGCGTAGCATCATTCGAGCCAGCGTTAGCCCTGTATGCTAGCTAGCATTACCGGGGCGCCGGAGTGCTGTGTGTCAGTGAAAAAGAGCCTACATTCTTCGTATGTGATCACCTACCCATGTCAAGAGGCTCTCGCAGAGCTCCATTCGATCCAAGGACTCCGATGTGCTCATTGTTAACCAACGTAGACCGACTTTGTGTGTTGATCGGAGCTTCAAGTTACCAGTCGGCTTCATACACCCCCGAGCTCTCTCTCGCTCTGTGTCTGGCAGTCCGTTGGCCAATGGTGGGGTTCGCTGCTTGGATGTCCCGGCGTCTCCCGGGCAGGGCTGGGGGCGGAGTCTGCTGCACATTTAAAGGAAAACTCCTACGAAATGTGTTCACTGGAACAAAATTAAATATTACTTGCAAAACAGGAATTGAGCAGTTGCATTTGAAGGTAGCTAGAGGATAATCCACATGCTGGAACACTACCCTTCTCCTGGGTTCATACAGACCTGTGTGTGCTAGTTGGTTAATACAGTGCACCAAGACATAACTTATGGCCTACTTAATGAGTGTTAAAACCAAATTTGACCTGGGGCCCTTTTATATGACACAAACACTCAATGATGTCTTAGGGTCCTCAGTGTTTTAGCTTGAAGAAGAGAACCAAACGTATAATTAATCATTTCCACTGAGTAATTTCCATGTAACCACAGCTTTGTGGCCCTGCTAAACTTGCCCCATAGACAATTCATATGGACATATTTCCCAGGAATAAAAAGGAAAATTAAACTAAACTACAAATGTAATGCACTCTCATTGGCTTGTATCCAAATTGAAGTAATCCACAATAGGAATAGATTCATCATGTACCTAATTTAACTGAATAGTGTCTCATCCAATGATAGTTAAGTGCACAATTGACTCATTTCTGCAGAAAGAGAAGGTTTAAGATGAATTTCTCAAGAGATAAGCCACACCACCAAAGCTAATGAATGTTTGATCTCACTGCTATCTAGAATTAATAGAAAACGTGGTCAGATTTTGGTGTCTTTGTTAGTTTCAACTTTGAGGCATTTATATGGGTGTGAGAAATTTAGGACTGAAGTGTAACTTACTCCTAACTGTTCTTTCTTTTAAATAATACAAATGTGGGTTTGTATATTATCATACCGACTGCACTAAAACACGTTGAGCCACATTTTAGTATATCCTTGCAAAGGTAGGTCTCTCAACAAACCAGTTCTAAGGCAAAGACGTATTTAAAACACGTAACGTTCACTGCCTGTTTGGTTATCAGGGACAAGTGGGTGGAGTCAACATCACAGCGCCAGACAATATGGGGATGCTAATCAATAATGACAGCAGAATGGTATGGCACTCCTTAAAACCTGCTTAAAAACAGACTGAAGTAAAATGGAAGTGTAGAGATGTCAGATACAAGGCTGATCAGTGACACGAGCATCAACCCCCTCCTTTTACTACTAAATACAGCCCTAAGTGAGCAAATGGTCTGGATTAAGTTTCAGGAGCCACACTGAGAGACTCCATTTTCAGCCCATGTGTCAGGACCTTCACAGCCTGACACTGACCTCAAGCTCCAAGGATTGAAACCAGAATACTAGATTTTCATAACAAATACATGGTACCCGCAAATGCATCATAAATGTGTACTTCTATAAGCTTACATCAGGCTTCAATTGAATCTGTCCAAAATCAGGCTTAATGTTTAATTCTTGTCCTCAAGAAAATATATCTCTTCAATTACTAAGTACAACATGTTTTCATAGAAAAGAATTATACTAATGCAAGCACTGTATAACACATTTAAAAAATATCAATCTTCAAACCTTCAACTATTTTATTATAATTCTACATAAAAAAGTGGGACATGGACATTTC
The DNA here is from genome assembly GCA_037367365.1 of Apogon talboti. NCBI lineage: Eukaryota > Metazoa > Chordata > Actinopteri > Kurtiformes > Apogonidae > Apogon > Apogon talboti. Next base: position 5,168,273 of record JAPQRQ010000005.1, on the reverse strand, counting down.
TGAAGTAGTTTGAAATGACTGAAAGCTTTGTGCTCAACCACCAAATCTGAGTATGAGGAGAACTGTACACTTGGAAACATCCAAACTCAGAAAAAAAGATAAACACAATGTAATTAAGAGAACATTCAAAACTTTAGAGAGTTTACATTCAACATGTATTGCAAGTAAACTGTTATATCAGTTCACATCCACACAGGAAGTTCCCAAACCCAACAGATTAGACAGAAGATGTGGAACCATGGTGGTGATGCAGGTGAAATGATCCAGTGATTATTAGTATTTTTTTATCCAAGCATGACAAGCTTGAGCTGTTTTCTGAAACAGTTAGAATAAGTAGGGTCACCAGAGTACTTACATATGTGCATCAGCATTCAACAAGCTGTTAAGTGCCTCAATGTGATTCATGGGAAAAAACAAAACAAAACAAGTGGTGCCAGGCACAACAAACCCCGCCCCCCCGCGTGTATTGTTGCTTAGGTTGGCATCGATCCAGCCGATGTTATCAATGCTATGCATGTGCTGATGTTAGCATATCAATTGCCTCTATATATGCGCCAAGTTTGAAGTAAATT